>WYDI02035446.1:0-44451 GCA_009867235.2 Psittacus erithacus
CCTGTCTCTGCTTCCTCCCAGCTTCCCCTCCTCCCTGGCAGAGCATGAGACTCAGAAAGTCCTTGGTCAGAGTAAACCTTACTAAGCAGCAGCTAAAAACATCGGCGTTATCAGCACTGTTCCCAGGCTGAAAGTCAAAAACACAGCACTGCACCAGCTACTAAGAAGGAGATAAAAAATGACAGCTACTGCTGAACCCAGGACACACAGTAAGATTGAGTCCACCCTCAGCAAGTTTGCTGATGACACCAAACTATATGGTGCAGTTTATCCATGAGAGGGAAGGTATTTCATCCAAGGGGACCTTGACATGCTCAAGGTGTGGCTCTGTGTGAACTTCTTGAAGCTCAACAAGGTCAAGTAGAAGGTCTTGCACCTAAGTGGGACAATCCCCAATATCAATGTGGACTGGGAGATGAATGCATTGAGAACAGCCCTGCAGAGATGGATGTGGTGATAATGGTGGATGAAAAATTGGACCTGAGCCAGCAATGTGTGCTTACAGTCCAGAAACCAAGTCATACCTTTAGGTGCATCAAAAGAAGCATGGCCAGCAGGGCAAGGGAAGGTATTCTCCTCCTTTACTCTGTTCTCATGATATCTCACCTGGAGTACTGCATCCAGTTCTGGGGCACCCAACACAACAAACACATGGACCTCCTAGAGAGGGTCCAGAGGAAGACCACAAAAATTCTAAGAGGGATGCAACACCTTTCCAGTGGAGAAAGGCTGGTACAGTTCAAGTTATTCAGTCTGGAAAAAAAGGAGGTTTCAGGGAGATATTACCATGCCCTTTCAATTCAAAAAGGGGGCTTATAAGAAAGATGGAGGGCGACTTTTTAACAGGGCCTGTAGTGACAGGAGAGGATGCATTGGTTTTAAACTGTAAAAAAGTATGTTTAATTGGACATATGGAAGACATTTTTTACGATGGGATAATGAGGCAATGGAACAGGTTGTCTGTGAACGTGAAGATGCCCCATCTCTGGGAGTGCTCAAGGTCAGGTTGAATTTTAGAAACCTGGTCTAGTGAAAAATGTCCTGCTTATGGCAAAAAGGTTGGACTAGCTTATATTTTTAAGGTCCTTTCTGACCCAAATCACTCTACAATTCTACATAACCATCAATTTTATACATTCTTGGACATCCGAGATCTAGAGATTTCTGTTGTTTTAGAATGCAATCAGTATTCGTGGAAACAGGCTGAAAAGACTTCTGTGACAGAGGAAGATTCAACTACATTGCTGTTAGCTAATAGAATCATAGAATCATAGAATGGTTTAGGTTGGAAAGGACCTTAAGATCACCTGGTTCCAACCCCACCTGCCATGGGCAGGGACTCCTCACACTAGACCATGTTGCCCAAGGCCATATCCAACCTGGCCTTGAAAGCTGCGACGGATGAAGCATTTACCACTTCTTTAGCAATCTGTTCCAGTGCCTCACCACCCTCACAGTAAAGAACTTCTTCCTAATATCTAACCTGAACTTCCTCTGTTTAAGCTTAAAACTGTTACCCTTTGTATATGTTGGAAGCAACACTTTTTTCATGGAAGAAACAAAGTGAATACGAGGCCTTTGGACTGCATTCTTAGGATAAGACTGAAGAAAAGTGTAGGATTAAGAAAACAGAATTATTTTTCTTTTGTTAAGATAACTCTTCAGAACAGTCAGAAGACAACAAGACTCCCTATGGAAAAACTGGGATTAAAAATTACTTTCAAAGAACTATGTCATACATTAATTTCTATACACATTTGAGAAGCCCTGGTTTTTCTAGAACAAAATCATTTTATTTAGCATCATCTGTGCTTGCAGGCTGGCAATGACAATTTGGGGGTGACTGCACATGCTCTCAAGACTGTGAGCTTTGAAAAATGTCATACAAACGTTATTTGAGTTATCATTGTGCTGGTTTCTTTCTACTGTCTTAGGTATGTCCTGCTACAAGCTTCAGTGAAGAAGTCTAATTCATTCAGAAAATAAAGATATAAGAAGAAGCAAAACTTAAACCTTAGACACACAGGTAGCTAGTACTTACTGTTATTTGACCATAGCTATTCAATAGAATTTCTCATTTTCTTTGCCTATGAGTAACTATATTCAGATATTCCCTGTATACCATGGCTTCCCTCAACATGTGTCTGGGTTTTCTAGCAAAAGAAACAAAAAGAGAACACTCCTGAGTATGAAATGCATATCCACAGGAAAAAAAAAAAAAAAAAAAGAGACATCGTGGAACTTAGTCTTTCTCACATATATGTTACACGTATTTTAATGCTTTTACATTAAACTTTTTCTTATTGACTAGTTCTGTTTTTCAAATATAGAAAACAATAATATAAGATCTGAAAAAGCAGTTCTTAATAAAATGGTGAATTTTCTAACAATAACATTGGCACTTTGAAGCAAAAATCTATTCAACAAAAGAAAAAAAAGAGATCTTAAACTCTAAACTCAAAAATGTTAACTCATGCACTGATTTTGAGCAGGACAGATGGATGATATTTTAAGTAGCAAAGAAAACATCCTCACTTTGAGGAGGACGAAATCTCAGCTTGAAGAAAATTACAGAAGCAAATCTTACCTTTTAATTCCAGAAGTATTTCAGGTTTCTTTAATTTTCATTTTATGTAAGTATGGCTACATATGTTGGAAACATGCTCAGATTGAAAAAAAACCCCAGGTCTAAGAACTTAACTGCTTCAAGTTAAGCTGACATCTACATTGCAAAGGTTAATGTTTTACATGACACACTGTACTTTCTCCTTAGTATCAGAAGTATGCCTACTTTGTAAGTTTCCTACGTATCTATAATATGTTTCAGGTATAATAAAATTATATTTAGTTATCAAAAGATAAGTATTGAAATTTTCATTTTAACAAAAACAGTTTTTATAAAAAAACCATACTCTTAAAAAAATATTTAGTAATATATATGCCTGTATTTAGCATTTGTAAAACCTGCTTGAATCTAATAAAAATATGTTTGTAACAGTGTTTATTTAATCCTATTAGTACTCAGTTCATGTAGTTTTCTACCCATTTTGTGATTACGTTGGTCCATCTTTTAAGGAAGAGATTTGTCATACAGATATTCATATTTATTTGTTTATGTGTAGAATCATAGAATAGTTATGGTTGGAAAGGATCTTAAGATCGTCTAGTTCCAACACCCCTGCCATGGGCAGGGACATCTCACACTAAACCATGTCACTCAAGGCTCACTCCAACCTGGCCTTGAACACTGCCAGATATGAGGCATTCACTACTTTCTTGGGCAACACATTCCAGTGCCTCACTACCCTAACAGTAAAGAATTTCTTCCTTATATCCAATCTAAACTTCCCCTGTGTAAGTCTGAACCTGTTACCTTTTGTCCTGTCACTACAATCCCTAATGAATAGTCCATCCCCAGCATCCCTATAGGCCCCCTTCAGATACTGGGAGGCTGCTACGAGGTCTCCACACAGCCTTCTCTTCTCCAGGCTGAAAGTTGCTCTCCAGGCTGAAAGTACATGACTTCTACATTGTCTTGCAGATGACAATGTTCTTGTCAGATGTGGTTTCACAGCCTGTTCTGGCAATGGATATTCACAATTAGTAAAAACGAATTACAAGATAAAACTGCATATTATATAACTGTAAATAAAGTTGTTCAAGTCTTTTTAGCCATAGTTCTTACTACCAAATGCTAAATAGGTAGTTAGAAAATGAATTCTGCATCACATGAAATGAATGATCTGTTGCACAAAGAATGATGGTTAGTGATGTTGAATCCTTATATAAATGCAGGCCACAAAAACATCATCTGGATCAGTTGCAAGAAAAGATAAGCCAGTAACTCCCATACTGTTCTTAGAAGATAAACAGCAAAGCAGAGAAGCCCTGGGGTTTATGCATGAACTCTTTTCCTCACCAAGTTTGGTAAGTGAACATGTGCTAACTTTCTAAAATAAAAATGAAATATTTGAATGTTTCTTAGCTAGTGATAATGGTGATTGGGTGTGTTGCATTTGCATGGCAAAGTTTTGGTGGCAGGGGGAGCTACATAGGTGGCTTCTGTCAGAAACTGCTAGAAGCATCCACCGTGTACAACAGAGCCCGTGCCAGCCGCCTATGAGAAGGCTTGCCACTGGCCAAAGCTGAGCCCAGCAGGGATAGTAGTACTACCTTTGTGATAACATACTCATGAAGGGGAAAAAGCCTGCACAACTGCAACTGGAGAGAGGAGGGAAAATGTGTGAAAAGAAACAGCTCTGCAGACACCCAGGTCAGTGCAGGAGGGACAGGAGGTGCTCCAGGAGCAGGAGCAGAGATTTCCCCTGCAGCCTGTGGTGCAGCCCATGGTGCGGCGGCTGTGCCCCTGCAGCCCATGGAGGACCCAACGCCAGAGCTGGTGGGTGCCCAAACGAGGCTGTGATCCTGTGGGAAGCTCACACTGGAGCAGGCTGCTGGCAGGACCTGTGGTCCCATGGAGAGAGGAGCTCACACTGGAGCAGGTCTGCTGCAGGATTTGTCACCCTGCAGGGGACCAATGCTGGAGCAGCCTGTTCCTGAAGGACTGCATCCATGGAAGGGGAACACGTTGGAGTGGTTTGTGAAGAACTGCAGTCCATCAAAAGGACCTATTTTGGAAGTTTGTGGAATGCTGCCTCCTGTGGGAGACTCCCTACTCTGGGGCAGCGGAGTAGCATGAGTTCTCCCCATGAGGAGGAAGAAGTGGCAGTAACAACTTGTAATGAGCTGACCACAGCTCCCATTCCCCCTCCACCTGTGTGTGGTGGTGTGTGTTTAAGATCTGGTTTTATTTCTCATTATCCTACTTTGATTTGATTGGTAATAAACCAGTTTCCCTAATTTGAGTCTGTTTTGCCCATGACGGTGCTTAGTGAGTGATCTTCCTCTCCTTATCTCAGCCCAGGAGCCTTGCATTGTATTTTATCTGCCCTGTCAAGTTAATAAGGGGGATGTTCTATCACTATAAAGCATCTTTGGTGAACACCTGGTATCCAGCCAAGATCAGCCCACCATGTCAGGTTTGTGCCCTCAGTATGGAAAAAAATGCATAATGCTACAGCTTACTATCATGGGAAATTCAATAAAGTAAGCTTGCTATATGGTAGGTTATACAGTGACCAAAGGGCAGACTTAATCTATGACTTTTACTGAATAGAGAAATTAGTGATCACAACTGATTGAGCTTCATGTTCAACTGAATCTTAAGAAGTCAAAATGCATACCTTACTGCGAATTTAAGCAAATGTGTATAGTATTTTTACGAAAATTAACCACAGCATAATTTTTGAGACTG
Organism: Psittacus erithacus; assembly: GCA_009867235.2. Taxonomy (NCBI): domain Eukaryota; kingdom Metazoa; phylum Chordata; class Aves; order Psittaciformes; family Psittacidae; genus Psittacus; species Psittacus erithacus. Next base: position 5,315 of record WYDI02035446.1, read on the forward strand.
TTAATGAAGCAGGTGCTTCCATGATTGAGACTAATTGCAGACAAAGGATTTCTGCATTTGAACTTTTTTGTATTTCTTCCCTACCTGAGACAAAACTGAAGTAGATGTTCACTGTAGCATGACACTTCACAGTTTGGTTTTTAATCCTTTTCCACCTGCTGCTAGGTATATCTTACAGCTACTGGACAGGAGCACTTAATATCACAGACAGCAGATTCAATTTCAAGAACATTGTTGCAGCAACAATGGTGAGCAGGACAGCAAATGAGAATAGTAAATGCAATTGTTAAACATTTTCTCTTCTTCAAGAGAAAATTTGCTATTTCCCTTACCAAATAATGCACGTCTGCCCCGTTATTCATAATATAAATACTATGCCTGCTATTTTAACTTGAGTCTATGTAATCTATGAAAATTCTAAAGGACATTCTTATATTTAATCTAGTGTCATGAGACCTAGGTATGAGCCAAAACACTAAGCTGCAGCTCCTGAAACTTACGACCCAGAAAGATCAGCTGTGTACTAAGGAACATTGTTACAGTGCTGAAGAGAACATGGATTCTATAGCTGCAGTGCTTCAAAGAAGTCAGAATTTTCTTGTGAGAAAACAGAACAGTGATTTCTCTTATTGTTATCATTAATTGGAAAGGCACAATATGCAGAATGAAAGATGGTCCATATGATGGAGACAGAAGAAAATTTGTGTACCACACCTAACGATGGAAACCCAAAAATGCACCTAATACTTTTTTAACCATTAGGCTGAGCCATGAGACTGTACTTTGGTGACTTTAAATGTCATTCAGTAGAAGATGACCCTTAGAGGAATCTGTGCATGGCAGTGAGAGGGAAAAGACCAGTGTAAGTTTCTAATTTTGAGTTAATCACAAGGGTTTGTAGGCAGGACAGGGAAAGAATGCAGAGAGCATTCTTTATTACTGAAGAGAAGAATCAGCTAAGTCAGCAGTTTGCACTGAAGACAAAAAAAAAATAAATTATTATGAACTCAGAAATAGATTAAATAGAAAGGCATAAGAAACTGTGTTAAGCCACCAGCTCATAATTTCTGGGACAGAAGGCAGAATGGTTAAAAGAATTAGAGAAAAAGGACAAAACTGCTTATCATAAAGAGGAGCTTGCATATACTCCGTAGAGGAAAGATCGGAAGTTCTGGCAGAGACTGCAAAGGGGCTCTGGAATGGAAAGCAAAGCAGGAAATAAGATACCAGAGGTGGAAATGATTACCACAGAAGTGATCACTCAAGATTCTGGGAAGAGACGCATGAGGAAGAAGACAAACAGCAAGGTTGGATCTTACACCATTAAAAGGAAAAGAGATGGTAGCAAAAGCAAAATCTCCCAGAAGGAAAAGCTCATTGAATATTTATTGTTGTAATAGGTGCACACACAAATTGATAGATTTTTGGAGCCTAGGACAAGTGCAGAGTAGAAAGAAAGAAGGAAGAGGTAAGAAGAGTCAATAAAAGAGGATTTAATCAGAGAATCATTGAGATGTGACAAAAGTGAGACATTTCTGGGGAGAAGCAGCATAACTTTCAGTGTGTAGAATACCTTCCTGGAAGACCTCTTTATTTCTTCTATTCATGTAAAAAAGAACATTGAAAAAATAACCTATTGACTTAAATGTTTGCATGAGCAACTTAATTACCCCATTTACTAGCTGAACAATGTGAAAAGTTTGATTGTGAAAGCTCAAACCAGACCTGTGTAAAGCAATTTCCATTTTTATTTATTTGTATTTAATGTGAAATATCAAGAAACTCTTCCAACAGAAGGTTTAGTTTCTCTAATATTAGTATGTCACAAGGCAAGTTAATGTTGTATACAAAGTTAAGGATGACAAGGATACTTATATTAATATAATATTATCATTAATACCTGATACTATAATAGTAGACCACGAAACTGTAAGGGATTCCTCAGGATACCTAATTCAAAGCTAGTGTAAAAAATTATATCGCATGTTAAACCTGAATTAATTAGTACACGTAACATACTATGAAGTCAAAATTTTCAGGTTCATATTGTTTTTATGAAGGCATTACTTTTCTTATAGTGCTGTAAAATAATTAACAAGAACTTCAGATGTCTTTAAAGCAAAATCACAAATCCAAATTATATTGGATGTCAAACCCTTGTGTCAGAAAAAAAGATGCAACAGATTAATCACCAAGGCATTTTCACCTATTTATATTAAACATCAACAAAATTTTCCATCATAATCTGCCCATTCTTTGCTCTGCAACTTGGGTATACTTAATAAAAACTTGTTCCCTGTTGAGTCAGGTGAATCCAAGTCCTGATGTTTCATAGCCATTATTCACTATCCTATTTTATCTTTTCCATACAGATTAAGATTCTTCTTTACAGTCTTAGCTTTTGACCTTCATTGAATTTCTCAAACATGCTCAAACAAAACTGAGCCTTGGCATTTATATAATGAATCTAATAATCTGGTCCCAGAGATCCAACGCCGTGTTTATGATAAAAAGTTGTGAGTTAGTGTGATGCACAAATTCTCATCAAAGATAAAGTTTACCATCCTCTGAAACAGTCCCATTAAAAGTTAGTATAATACTGTTGAGTTATCATGATTTAATTATGTTGAAAAATTTTAAGAATGGTAACTATGATGTGAGGTTTATGAAGTATATTATTTACTCTTTGTGGTTTTATAACTTCTGAGGACAAATGATTGTTCATCAGCGGTGTGTTTTCTTTGGTAACTGTGCAATCATTCATTGCTTTTAGGTGGATTCCAAATTTTAGAAGTTAATGTCCTGTTAAGTCTCACTTATCATTATACTTTACAGTATATTAGGTATTAAATACTAATTTCAAATAAATTACTTTAGACTCCAAAAAAGTACTAATTAAGTAAGAGTTGGTGGGTTTTTTTACAGTACGACAGAGTTTACAGTCATAAAACTGTGATACTGGACATTTATAAGAAGATGAAGAAAAGTTGCTGGAAAAAAAATTGAAGTGTAGCCTAGTGATAGTGAAGCATAGTTTTGCCAGGAATCCTTATTATAAATTATTACTACTTTTACAGTTTTGTCTTTTTTCAGGAAGAAAGAAAAAATTAAAAAAAATCTCCAAGTAAAACATTAAAGAAACAAAGAACTTTGTCTGGTAAAACATTAATTGCCTCTGGATTAAAGACCACAAGTTAAGCAGACAGGCTCAGTACTGAGAAGTGAAATGTTAAAATTCAGGCTGTCATATGTCGATTTGACTCTCTCCCCAAACCTTGTAGCACAGCTACAGAGACTGTCCTCGAAGAAATGTCACTTTTATATATAAAAACACCATTAAATATATCTTATTCAGTTGAATCGTAAGAATCTGTGTGTTTGCATGTAGGAAATTTTTTTTTCTTTGCTTATCTTTTCAGCATCAAACACTGAAACAATTTTATTTGGTTTGAAGATTCAAGGGTAAGGAAGAAAATGCTGAATAAGCTAGAGAGAAGTAGAATTTTATCAACAACTTTTAAAACTAAAGAAACCCCAAACCCTATGTATCAGAAATTATTAGTTTAAATATTCAGTTTTCTTGTTAACTTCTAAATATAATTCTGGAAAAGAAAATTTAAATTGCTTTGTCCTTAAAAAGATATTAGTTATATAGAGTTGAGGCTTAGGAATGAATGTATTATATTAGATAAGCCTTTCATATAATCCCTTTCCAGTATCAATTCATTTATCAAGTCTTTTCAAAGAAACTTTGAATGTACTGACATCTACAACATTTGATCAATGGCTTTGTGACAGAGCTATAAATATCTGCATAATGAGAGGGAGAAGGAAGAGACTTTTTGCAGAAACCAGGGATTATGGCACATCTGCTATCACCTACAATGTCAGCATTCATAAAGTGGATGATGACAAAAAACATACACCTGAGGGGAATACATTACTTGAAGCTAGCATAAGTGGTGTAAATGCTTCATTACCATGGAAATGGTGCACAGTACATGACAACAGAGAAGGCTGGTTTGAGACAGGTCATTTTAATTTTTATTGATAATATGATTACAGGTGTGATTGTAATAATTTCACCACTTCAGATTTCTCATCAAGTGTCACTAATAATTTCATATGACAAGAACAGTGGCCTTGTGATATTACAAATACAACCTAGATTTGCTTACAATGCCTGCTGACTGGCAAGTGACTCTATTGTCAGGGCACAGCTCCATAAAGCCTATTTGTTTAGTAAACTAGAGGTCACTTAACCTCTCCATGATGGCCATCACATTTGTGTTTTTTTGCAAAGTATGTCTGATGTAATCAAGGTAGGCAAAAGTTTTGACACTGTACTCCTAAAGAAACAATGCCTTTTGGGTGAAGATGAGATAGAAAGAAGCAGGGCAGGATTCATATGTATGAAACATATAGGATCAAAAAGTTCAGATAATTTAGGGATATATCATTAAACTGAAAACCAGGACAGTCCTACTCCATAAGGCTTCCTGGCCTCCAGAATTGCTGTATTTCAAGTTTCAGAAAATCTTACTTAAATCTGTTGTACTGCATGTCACAGTTTAGCTCTAACACTGTAATGTCTGAAGTATAGTTGGTGCCAAGAGTGTGTGATTCAGAAGAAGTAGTCACAACAGTAAATAAATACTGTATTGTAACAACACAAGCAAAAAAATACTGGAATTGCAAAAGCAGTGCATACTCAGTTTCACATCATATTTAGATAATGAATAATACATATGTACTCATAATGCTTTTAATCAGAAACTTCGCATCTCCTTTCTTTGCCCTGTAAACTTAGACGAGTTCTAGAATGAGTTCTACAAAACACAAGTAGCGTGAAAGTGTTACAGTGTTATAATTTATTTTTTCTCCTGAAATTCATGTGAACATTAAGTTATATACGGAGTTCTTAAAAACACACACTATGGGCAAAGTTAAAATGTAAATTTTGTTTTGAGTCGAATGATAAGGTATCTTAAACAAGCTATTTTACCATAACATACATATTAAAATTCAGACCTCACAGAGTATTAAATTGCTCAGTTTAAGGTATATTTCTCATATTAAATTTTGGACCTTCATAATTAACTTCAAAAGGACTGAATAAACACTAGTATGATAATTAAGAATAATATTGCACTATTCACCTCTATAATGTTTTTTGCACTAACAGATCTTTTCAACTAAAAATGGAAGGAAAATATTTTAAAGCAATTCTGAAAGAAACAAGGGAAAGCAAGTGAAGGTAAGGGACTAATTTGGGGACTTTATCCAGCTTTATCAGGTCTATGTTAACTAGTAATTCTTCAACAAATGACCCTACAAAAACCACAATCAAAATTACATTCCCTTCAGAAAATATTGCCTTTTTGCAAATCTTTAGAGGTTAAGAACCTAGCTTAACATGCAGAAATGAATTTGACTTTTACAAGAGACTGACATACTAAAATATATTGATGACATAATAATACCATTTCAGCATGTGAATTGCAAAGAAAATTGCAAAAGAGCTCATCAAAGCCATCAAAGAATTTTTAATATGATATGTAGGTCTTTTATGTGAGTGAGAATTAGAATAAAATTACTAATATTCTATTGCACTGTAATAAATACAGTGTTGTTTACTTTGGCAATGTCACACTGGTGCCACTATTAACCAGGAGTAAATTGTATCTTCTAGATACACTTTTTTCCAGTAGAAAGTGCTTTGACATGTTGTTAGCAATATATGAGTTCATCTCTGCTTTTATTCGTTCTCTTTTTTGTTTCATTTCATTTGCTTTGTAAATGGTTTTTGTTGTAAATGCATGTCATCTTCATGCTAATGTATGAATCTGAAAATTAAATGTAACTGCCAGTGTAGTAATTTAAGAAATCTAAAAAAGATCAGCTTTCTTAGTAGTTACAAATATCCTTCAGTAATAGATGTTATGACATCTGAGATAACATGCTAGTATAATTTTTCTTTTCTTAAAATATTTTACTTTAAGGTGACAGTTATAAAAATGGGAGCAACAAGATTTAAACAGTTCTATTTCAGAATATTAGAATATTTTTTATGTACTGAAAATTACTTCCCATGAAAGAAGGATGAACAGAAGGAATTTATTCTCTTCTGCTTCCTATTTGCTTAGCACAGGTGTCAACCAAAGTAACAACACAGCAAACAGCAGGGACAAAATTTTGGTTTCTCTGAAGTAATGGCAGTTCTCTCATTGACTTTAATGGGTAAGGGTTTTCCTAAAACTGTTTTTGGAACAGTTGCCAGAGTGGGAGACACTGCTGAGGAGACTTCTTTCTGGTGTGAGATAAAAGCAGATTGGATGTACATGGTAGTCAGAGCAGAATACTGAACCCTGCCGCTTCATGGCAAAGTTAATATGCTATAGAGTGCAGAGCTCTTTGAACCAAAACCAATGTATAATTTGCTTCTTTCATTTGACATTGTCTCATAAATAAAAGATAAAAGGATGATGAATTATAGTTTGTAAATATTAGAGACAAATGACCGTTGCTGATTGCTAATAATCTACAATGAAAACTAATTCATACAAACCAAAATTTGTACTTCAGCAATAAATATCTAGGAGGGCACTGTACCTTAATAATAATTGCTATGCTGTTTCTTAGAATATTAATTTCTATTTGCATAGCTGTTTCCTAGAAACCAATGGGAAATTATTTCTTTAACAGGTGAAACAAATCAACCTGTCAAGAAGTTACTTTTCTGCCATATTTTCTGTTGAAAATGTTTCCAGTTTTCCATGATAAATCACATTACTTGACACATGCAAGACACTAAAAGTTGAAGGTAAATATATTGTTACAAAAATCTAAAATAGGTATTACAGCAACACTGAGAAACTCAGCCTTTTTCTTTCATAGTCATTGCTTTCAGACAGCTATTTCTCCATTTTAGTAAGGTAATTCCAGTGATAATGGTGTTAGAAGTTCCATAGAACGGTATAGTTTCTGGCAGCTATGAAGGATAGATCCTCTGCAGTGAATTCTATTTTCAAAGCTGTTGAAGTAGGTTTTGCACACACATAATTACTACAGCTGATCCAAATTCTGCAGTAATTACAGCATTAGAATAAACGGGAACACAGCAGTGGCAGCACATCACCTAAGAATCCTCTGGTAGTACTAAGATAAGTACAATTGCTGTGCACAACTTTGAAACCAGTCTTCAAGACCTAGCTATGCAAGTAGCAAAAGATCAGCTTTCAGACTCCCTTTTGAATTCCAGACACAGTAGTTGTACATTTTGTGGCTGACTGGAGTTATCTGTGTTTACCAATATCTTTGATGCGTCGACAGAGATAGGACACAATACATGTGTAAAATTTTTCCTTTTCTCTACTTGAAGAAAAGAATTCTAGCTGACGAAATTCAAAGCTAGAGGGGTGCTATCTATTACATTTTAAAAAATTTACAAATCCCTGATTATCTTCCCTTTCTCAACTCCAACAGTTCGAATTTTTCATGACCTACCAGTCCAGTGCAATTTACAATGGGTGACAAAACCTCCAGAGGCTCATGTTCTGTTCTACTTATATTTGGAAATTCCTGTGTTCCCTGGAGCCTACCCTTCTAGGATGGCCAGCATGAACAAGGTTAAACCAGAGACCACCAGGAATACGCATGATTCAGTTTAAATGCTAGCAATTTTCCATGCGCAGATTAGCCTAAAAAATTAATATGACCTGTCACAATCAAGCCTATTAGGACTACATGCTTTTCCAAAATCTTGACTGTTACAGTGCAATAACAAGCAACTCCTTATTCACTCCCAACCAAGGGCACTGCAAAGGAATGAAGGTTCATTTGACATTTATAATAAATGCATGTCATAGCAAAAAATTACCTTGTATTCCCTGGCTTACTTGCAGACCAACAGAACCTGCAATGCAAGAAAAAAAAGTCTGCACAATTAGTCATTGGATACATACACACACACACATATACAAATGATATTCATTTAGAACTATTACTTGTGCTTTATGGTGGTGTAAACATTGGCATAAAAGCAACTCAATAGTTAGTATTTCCCTCTTCATGTCCTGAAAAATATGCACAAATCCTAGCAGGTAACAAGTCAACATTAAACATATATTTTCAGATTCAGTCCTAGGCTGGCAGTGGATGGTCTGCCTGTCTCAGAACTGGTGAATGTTTTAGCAGTCAGACTCCTTTGGTTTTCATTGCATAATACATTTGAAAATATCACTGTGTAATCTAAATGCCTTAAGTACTTGCTCCTCCAAAAAGGGTAACAATAAAGTGCCATGTCTGTGAAGACTGTATATTTTCTTGGCCTAGAGAAGTCCTAATCATAGAAAAGAAACTCACTGTGCACTGGGTCTCATATAAACACAGAAGGGAAAAATAGTTGAAGATATTAAGAAACCAGAAAAGGCTACTTCTTCTACCCCAAACAGCTCATGTTCCGCTTTCATAAAAATGAGCTTGTTTTAATGTTTCTTGACTTGTTTTTTATGTCAAACCACATGTGAGTTCAATCTATATGTAAGAAATCAAACTTTCCAAAGTTCAAGCAAATACAATTATAATAAGAATCCTACCTATAACATTCATAGAATCATAGAATAGTTAGGATTGGAAAGGACCTTAAAATCATCTAGTTCCAATCCCCGCTACCGTGAGCAGGGACACCTCACTCAAGAGCATGTTGCTCAAGGCCCTGTCCAACCTGGCATTGAACACTGCCAGGGATGGAGCATTTACCCCTTCTTTGGGCGCCTGTTCCAGTGCCTCACCACCCTCACAGTGAGAAACTTCCTTATATCTAATCTAAACTTCCCCTGTTTAAGTTTAAGCCCATTACCTCTTGTCTTGCCGCTACAGTCTTTAATGAAGAGTCCCTCTCCAGCATCCTTGTAGGCCACCTTCAGATACTAGAAGGCTGCTATGAGGTCTCCACACAGCCTTCTCCAGGCTGAACAGCCCCAAGATACTCAATACTTTATATTCATATCAGTCCCTTCAAGAGGTCTATAGAACTTAATTCCCATTTTTTAATTTTGATGACATCATATGCATTAAGAACCAATGAAAAATACTTTTCTGAGCCTGGAATAGTAACGCCCAAGATAAAAGCCTCTCTTTACTGATGGAAATTGAATTGGCCACAGCAAGACCCATGACTTGAAATTAGTGACCACATATTTCCTATACAGGAGACTAATTATCATAATCTAAAAGAGCAAGATACTCAGTATCTGATTTATTTCCCATTACACAGCAATACAGAGAATGGCTAAAGGCTTTTAACTACAATGAAATATAAAATTCAGCAAGGAACTATAGCTGTCTTAGAACAAAGTATATGACATCTATGGATAAAAGATATAAGTGTCAGGGTCTGTCTCAGTACAGTAAGTTCAACATATGTGATCCAGCATTTGTACCTCCATTCCCCGTGCAAGACCAATGGAAATGTTTCCTAAAACATTATTTTCAGAATATAGTACAGATGCTACACATACATACAACAAGAAAAAAAAATTACCATGGAAAAGAGAACTGTTCTCTAGAACCTTCATTGCAAAATGGAAAGCAGTTAATCCAGCATTTGATATTTAAGAAATACCATTATATAGAGAAGGAAAAAAATCTATCCATTTTACCATTCCTAGGCAATCTTAATTTAAGAATACAATTAGCATATTTACCAGATTTGTCACTTCTAAACAAGAAGACCAGAGACCAGAGAGAACATAAGGACTTTAATGGTGTCACAGTGCCAGGATTCTAGATAAAAACATGTTTTGAGGAGTTGATGATGACTTTCCCATAGTCTATATCCACTGTGTTATTTAAACCTCCTATTCTCCACCTAGGCAATAGAAAGGCATTTAGCATATGAGGCAAGTCAAAAGAGTACCAGCAACACAGATACAAAGAACTGCAAATGTCCATAGTTCTCACAAGCCCTTTGTCCATGGATCACGTTGGGTTGTTTTGGCTCTCAATTACAGAATTATTTCACTCTTCTTTAGAGAGCAAGACATAAAACAAAGTGTTGACTATACACTTAGAAAAGAAAAACTCCATATAGATGACCTTTAGAGGTCTGCATAGATGATGCTTGTCTTCAGTGTTGCCTTTTATCATGATCTTAGAAATATTCATACCTTAGTCCTATAAATTATTAGCCAATAGGTAATATACTTGTGTACACACACGCCATGTGGCATCCAAGGCAACTGGATGAGTTCAGAGTCAGTATTTGAATGCATGCAAAATGTATGCATACAGTCAGAGCAAGAAAGATTTTCCATATCCTTAGCAACACAGTACAGTACATATCTAACAGGGAGAGAATGAACCATAACTTGTGTTAGTTATGAAGTCATTTTCTCAGGCAGTCCAGATCAGAAAATTGCAGGCAAAGAAAATAAAAGATTCTGGAAACAAAAACCTCATGTAAGTGAAACTTCCTTGAACAGTTGGTGGGAAATCACAACTCCACAACAAATCTGCTTCAACCCTACAAATAAAATTAATTTAAGTGCATAAATAACTTTCTATGCACATATCAACATAATCAACAACCAACAGACTCCTAATTGCAACTGCCATTAAGACTTGCAATGAAAGATAAGAACAGAGAGATAATTGCAATCAGAAAACTTACTGAGTAGAAATAAATTATAGTGGATTTTAAAAAAAATTATAAAATAAATGTTCATCAGAAGTTTACTGTAGCATGAGAAGCCACCAAAACATGAGACCAAACTACATCTTCCTCTCTTTATCCCTCATCACTGCTTTTCTGAAGTGTGCAACTCAATTCCTTTCCCCTTGTTGACTTTGTTTATAGAAAGAAATACAGATCTAAACCTACCATGAGCTTCAGATAGAATGACTTGGGTTGGAAGGGACCTTAAAGACCATCTAGTTCCAAACACCCCCCACCTCCTGGGCAGGGACACCTTCCACTAGACCAGTTTGCTCAAAGTCCCATCCAACCTAGCCTCAAATCTCAAATATAATACTATTCCTAACTGATGGCCAGTGTTTGTTTTCATCCTGTTCTCCACTCTGATTTCATCATTTTGATGAGTAAATAGCCATTTTTTTTTTCTTCAGCCAGTCTCTCATCTTATTGCTGATTTTTTTCCCTCTGTGGCCTTCTATCTCCCTCCTGCTCTAGACAGTACTACATTTCTTCTATAGTGGTCCTCATTTCATTCTGTTCCACCAACTTACAATACACATCTCTAGTTTCCCGTATCTCAGAAATTACAAGGTTGTTACTGGTGTTATTTAATTCACTGATTTTCTTAATGGTCATTAATTTTTTCTTTAATTACTTCTCTATCCTGTCCTTTACTACGATGGCTATTGAAGGTTACAGAGGAAAAACAATGATGGAAATGAACCTTGCTAGTGGTCATCCTTCATGAACAGCAGAGAAAGCAAGGAGCCTTCTACCTCCTTTCCAACCCCTTCCAAATTCAGGTTTCCTCAGATTTCTCTTCTTGTGTAACAGCAATACAGGAAAACTATTTTAAGTATATAGCTTCTTCAGTATTGCACATCTCTCAATTCCAAGATGATGTTACACACAGACAGTTCTTTGCCCAGTTAACTATCTCTCCCAAAATTATCGGGATCATGGAAATAGCAAACCTTCATTTCAACAGAGTAACTCTGCTCTCCAGAAGTTACCTCAAAAGTCAGTGGCACGTTTTTTATGTATCCTAAATTTTTAAAACAGCTCAGGGAATTCTGATTCCAAGAGAAAACAGGATGAGTTCCTCTAATGATTTCTGCTTGAAAAGATAGCGGCTCATGAAATAAACAATTGGGGCAAAATTCTTCCCTTGATGACTTATCACTGAGGGACACTAATGACTTCAGTAGAAAACATGTCTGAGCTTCCTAGGCTACAATTTGCTTCCTACTGTTTTTGTATTTACTGAGACCAAATTTTAATCTAGGGAAGATACTGTAAGTGCAGCAGAGAAATTAATTATGTCTGAAAAGGATGTCGATGAATCAAGAATAAATAAGCAAATTACTGCACATATATTCAATATAAAACTTAAGCTAATGTAAACATATACATACATAGTTCAACAGTGTCAAAACCATAGCATGTACACTAGAATCAATCCATATGCTATCATCCCTAACAAGGCATCTGTTAGCAACTTTAGTGTTCCCAGCAACTGGCGACATATTTGTAGTTCCTGAACACCAAATTTCAGATTTAGGAAAGAGACAAGCTGTGACACTGAGTCAAGAAGTGTGAGACAGAGGGAACAGAGAGAAGGAAAGACTTTTAGCAGACTAAATACATAACCACAGTTTTGATGTGAGGGTTTAGCTCTGCATATCACTTGATGTAAATGAACAGATTTCACTATGTGAAATCATGGGCATAAACATTACTAGCATATTTTGATTTTCTTTTACCTCACAGGAAAAAGCTTTTGTTGTAAATTAGTAAATTTTTTTTCATTTATGAGTGAACAAGTACCCTCACTGATTTCTGTCAACGTAAAATGGAAGCATTTTTAAATAACCCCTATTTAACTTCTTTAAGAATATGCATAAATGACAATCTATAAAACATTTAATAGCCAGAGATTGATTCTTTGCTACCTTAAGCATTTCATGATATGAAAACTCAAAGACATTAAAAAAAAGCATTCCTCATTAAACCCCCAAACAGATATGAAACAAATCACCCCCAACTTACCCTGCTTCCCAACCAACAATAAAAAAACCCATAAAGTATAGCAAGAAGTTTTCTCAGTCCAGTCAGAAGCAAGCTCACACCAAGGCTCCTAATCTGTTCTGACTCACCACAACTATGTATATATATACATAAAACGCTGCAGGTGACTTCATTATCAAAAAGAGCAAGAGAAGGCAGTGAGACAGAGAAATGAAACAGTGTAAAATGTGAATGCCACAATTATTTACATCATTACCTCATACAAGACAAACACAGACTCTTAGTGTACATTGTGAAAGTAGATGTGATTTCCTTGAAATTTGGTGTTACTAAAAACTCAAGAAATATACTGGTAAATTCTTATTTCCGTATGTCAAAACTTTAAAAAAATCCACAAATTCTGTATTCAGATTTTGCTGGTTAGCTTTAAACACCTTGATTTGGAAAATCAGATTTTTTTTAATAATGATGAAATATAATATGCATATACATACACGCATATATATATATAATATGCACCTAACGTATTATACATACGTAATAGACACAAGTATATAACACAATTTCATGGGGGTTTTTAGATTTCTTTTAGTTTCATTTTACCTGAGTTAATATTCAATGAATAGGAAAAGGTAATAAATCACAGATTTTGCTCACTTGGTTCAAAATTTTGATTCCAACCTTTGTCAAGCGTCATCCCTTAAATAAATTGATGAAGAAATTAAAGAATTTTTGATGGAGCATAAGGAAAGAAACTTCTTCTCCAGAAGCATATTCTAGAGTTATGCAGCATCAGAGGAAAGATTTCACTGTGTAGATTTAAGGAATCACACATTAAGGAAGCAAAGTAAGAGGCAAATAAATAACAAGTAGCCACAGTGATTAAAAATTGTCATGAGATAATGTATAATTGTTAGACAAATATGAGATACTACATACACTTCTGTCCCTTTTCTTCTATCAGGAAAGTCTGGCTTACCAGAGGACCTGTCTTTAGAAACTCTGCATAGTCTCTTTATGATAGTATTCTTTTGTATCATGCACATGCCCTAAATAGTTGTTCTTAGATTATATATGGGCCATTCTTAGTGTCAGAAGGGGAGTCTTTTCAGACAAGTAGGTCAGTGTAACTCTGCTTTATCAGGCTGCTATGCACAGTGCACGCCTTTCTGTTTTGACACTGCAGGAGTGCTATAAATATCTTTCTGCTGATGATGCTCACCAGTAATGAAAAGTCAAATCAATCAGGAATCAAGTTTCATGCACCAATTTTCCCATCCCATATGTCAGTAAACAGAAAACCTTGGTACATTGTATTGGCTGCAGGTACACATGTGCTGGCAGTGAGGAGCTCCAGGGAAGAAGCGATTCTCCTGCAGTCAGAAGAGAGGAGGCCACATAGGAGTGGGAGGGACCAATCTCAGAGCAGGCAGAAAGTTTGAGGAGGAATGAGGGGCAGAGAGGAACTGTTATGAACTAACTGCAATATACACTGCTCAGGGGCCAGTAGACAGAGGTGTCAGGAATTAAGGTGAGCCTAAGCCATCATGTTTCAGATGTCAGAAAGCGAAAAAAAGATGATATCCAGTTACAACTTTCAACCAGACCACTTTCTACTTTAGGGAATGAGAAGAAGTATTTACAATAAAAAAAAGACAAAAAAAGACAAAAAAAGGCAAAACCCACCCAAAAAAACCCCCTATAGATCAAAGTACTATTTACTGATGAAATCAAAATTGCAACACAAAACCATGAAAAAAGGAAAGCCAAGAAAAAAACTAATACTCAATCTTCTTTTATTTGTGCTTCGATTTTATTAACATGCCAACAGTAATACCGCTTTTTACGGCGGGAATGCTTTAATCCTCTAACAAATCTGCTTACACGTGTGTTACAGGTTTTCTGTATCAGATATGGTTTCAGATACATTTGTTTTTAGGTAATCTATTCAACAGATCAGTACTGGTTTCTGGCTAAAGCATGGATAACCTTATGCTGTCCTTTTAGCACAAAAAACTATAGCTCTTACTGGTTGTTTTTGTTGATCATTAACTCAGTCATTGACTCAGAATTCTTAGTTATATGGGCACTGCAGAAGTGTATGGGAGATTTAATGGGAAATTTGAAGTGAAATGTAAAGCAATATATGTTTTCTAATATAAATTGGAGGAAATAAGAAAAAATCCACTAAAGCAGAAATAACAAAATCATAGGATGGTTAAGGTTGGAAAGGGCCTTGAGACCATAGCATTCCAACCCCCTGCCATGGGCAGGGACACCTCACATTAAACCAGGTCACCCAAAGCTCTGTCCAGCCTGGCCTTGAACACCGCCAGGGATGGAGCATTCACAACCTCCTTGGGCAACCTGTTCCAGCGCCTCACCACCCTCATATCTAAACTGAACTTCTCTTGTTTAAGTTTAAACCCATTACTCCTTGTCCTACCACTACAGTCCCTAATGAAGAGTCCCTTCCCATGATCCTTATAGGCCCCCTTCAGATCCTGGAAAGCTACTATGCGGCCTCCACGAAGCTTCTTTTCTCCAGGCTGAACAACTTAAAGTAAAAGGAAATCTTCAACAACTACTCCTCTAGACAATTATTTTACTAAATATAAACCTGATCAATGCATAACAGTATTGCTCAAGAAATTTAGCTGCATTACTTTAACTGTATTAAAAATTCATCGAAGAGAATCAAGTGCAAATTATAGGTCTACCTGCCTAAAATTCAAATGAGTGGATTCTGAGGACAATCTGTTTCAGAGTATGGTGAACAAAAACCGGAGTTTTGAAAAACATGTAAGATAAGATAGTGATATGCAAATATTTGAATATGTGATTATCACTTTAGCAGTGTTGCACTTTTTTAATCTATTAAGTGCTTTGTAGAACTGTTATCCTGTCCTTAGAAATGTGTTCTTTAAGGTTGCTGACATAGTCTAGCACATATGAAATGATAAATTACTACAGAGCTGATTGTATTCTTGTTATACTGCTTTTAAAAATGGAAATCAAATGAGTAGTTCTCTGTATTGTGAAATCTTACAGCATGAAATTACAATTCATTTCTTACAGACAGGGCATTTCTATTAAATACAATGATATAATTTGATGGATTTTACTCAGCTGCTTATTCAGCTTGTGATAATTTTTACATACAATAAATTGTAAATCATTATGCCTTAGGATCCTGTAACAAAATATATTGCATATATGTCTATAAAGAGAGAATGATATTCTAAGACCTATTTAAGTTATGAACATTCTTTTAAATAAAGTTTATGCACATTCTGGGTGTCCTGGTGGAAAGTAAGCTGAACATGCATCCTCAGTGCACCCTTACAGCTATGATGGGAAACTGTGTTTAGAGTGCACTAGTAAGATTGCAGACAGCTTACTAAGGGATGGTATAATGATGCCTTATTGAGACCTTCATAGAACTGCAGAGTGGCTGAGGCTAGTTGGCACCTCTGAAGATGATCTAGTGCAACTCCTTGCTCAGAACAGGGTTAGTTAAAACAAGTTACTCAAGGTGTGGTCCTGGTAGGTTTCAACATCAGATGGAATTTCAAATCTTTCAGGTTTTGCTCATTGCCTCTTGGAAATGAAGAGTTTGGCTTCATCTTATTTCTACACTCCCACTCAGGTATTTAGACAGACGGATAAGATCTCCCTCAAGATTCCTCTTGTCCATACTGAACAGTCCCAGCCCTTTCAGCCTCTTTTCTTATGATGGATGCTTCTATCACTTAATGACTTCCACATTCTACAGCTGGAATATCCTGTGCAGTTTTGGTCCCAGAGTTTTAGAGACTTTGAAATACCTAAGACAGTTCAGCAGCTAAAAAGGTGCTTCAGGGATTAGAGAACATGACATCTGAAAACATAGGGTTTTTTCAGTCTGAAGAAGAGGCAGCACAGATGGGAATTTAACTTCTGTCACTGTCCTGGGTTCAGCTGTGACAGTTATTTTTTCTCCTTCCTAGTAGCTGTGCTGCGCAGCTCCGCAGTGCTGTGTTTTGGCTTTAGTCTGAGAACAGTGCTGACAACACGCCAGTGTTTTAGTTGTTGCTAGGTAATGCTTACCCTGATCAAGAACTTTTTTTATAATTTCATTAGAAGCTTTCTTCTTGTGAATATTAAAACCATAGATGTGAATTTAGTGAGTTGGGTTTGCCGCCTATGCTCACAGTTTCCTTCTCTTCAGCTGCCCAATTGATACGAAATTACTTTTATTATCTGTTCTGGTACAAACAGTGCTGACCATTTCTATGGTTACAAAGAATATCTCATAACAAATCATATAAAAAAAAATCCTGCAATTTTACAAAAAAAAATTAAGACTAACAACCCACACCAACAAAAAACCTCCAAATATTTAGATGATCTGAATTATAAAGTGTGCTGAGGTAAATAAGGCTGAAGGAAATTAAAGTCAGTGTGTATAGCAGAGATATGACATATTTTGGTCTTGTTTAACTACCTATATTTGGATATCTTCTAATTTTTGAAGAAGTTCTGTCATAATCAAAAAGTACTTCAATTCTAACAGAAAATTGCATGGCAAACTTTTTTCCTACTTAATATGAAATGTTATTTTTTTCATGCTGTTAAATTGATCAGGTCTATTATAAGAGTTTGTTTAGCTTTGTAATTGAGAACTTTATCTGGTGACTTACATAGTGTTCAAAGTACAGTTATTGCTCTATTTATTGTATCAAGCATTTTCCCACACAAAATGACATAAAGATTTGCAACTTTAAGTAGTCTGCTGTTGTTCAGAATAAAGTTCAGAAAAGAGAGTAGGAAAGAGACTGGGAGTTTCTCTGATTTGGAATGTTGATGAAGTAATATATCTTACTGTTTTACACAGATTTCTTTTTTTTTATTATTCATTATTGCATAACTGATATAGCGACATATGCTCTGTGTAGAATTAAGTCAGCAAGCAACCATTGACAACTATTTTAGGTTTTTCAGTACCATTCAGAAACACTAACTTGGGTCTTGAAATCAGCAAGATGGCATCTAAATGGTGCCACATGAGTAAATTAGTCCTCCTTTATTGTTCATCTTGAAAAGTTTGCAAAATAAGTCAAAACATGTAGAACTGGTGCAGTGTAATTTATTATACACAACACATTTGGAGGAAACAATGACTCTATAGTCTTTGGTGGCTTTGGTGTCATTTATATTTGGGAAGAGGAAGGCTTTTTTAAGAAACTGGTATTTTTCAGATGAAGTTCAGGTATCTTTTGTTTCGAATGAAAAAGAATAGAAAATAGAAAATAAGAAAACAGAAAACAGAAAATAGACTAGACCAGAATAGCTCTATTTGAAGAGACCTACAACAATCAGGGGGTTTAACTGACCCATTCAAGGGTGATCAAAAGTAAAAGAATGTTACTAAGGTCATTGACCAATTGCCTCTTAAATACTTGAAGTTTGTAGGAGATAACTTCTTTTCACAAGAACTCAGCGAGCAAGCTAAGAAAGATGCCATCCTTGACTTTCTATTTTAATGAAGCAAATCTATTAATTAATCTTGTGCTTTTGAAATATACCGTTCTGCTGAGGCTCAGTAAACCTAGTGAAGTGTCAAGTTGTGACAAAACAGACAACTGCAGAAAATTCTCAGATTCCAGACTGGGCAGTTTCTAACATTGTCATTCATTAGGATAGAAAACAAATAAACCAGAAGAGGAATTCTAAAAAATAAATTCAGATTAAAATGATTTTTTTGATTATTAGGCAGAATTTGTAAACAAATATTCGTAAACAAATCTGCTCTACTTTGTACTTTCTGAATCAGTCTTCTGCTTTAGCTTCTATTTAGCTTACTTGGTTTACACTACCTTCCTGGACTTAACAAACATCAGCAAATCCATTTTGGGAGTGTGGAAAACTCTATTTATTGTCGGCTTAGCAGCATGACTTTTCACTCACTGTTCCCCTCAGAAGATACTGCTGTTGCTAATATGGATTCCCCCTTTACTGGGTCTTAACATATTTTGCACCTCTAATGCTATTTTTCAGGACTCTTCTACCCTCCCTCCCACTAAATACACATCCCTCTATGGAAAGCACAATCTTCCATAGAGGCACATGGAGCTCCTGAGAAAACACTAGAAAATGCAACAAAGCAGTGGAAGCAGGGACTGATGACCCAAGAAGAACACACAAATACTGTCAAAGCCTGCAGGGATGGGATTAGCAAAGCTGAAGTACACCTAGAGTGACATCTGGTAGGAGATGTTAAGGGAAAATAGTTTCTTTTGGTACATCAGAAGCAGAAGGAAAAGCAAAGTGTGGACCCACTGTTGAACAGAAAAAGGGACTTGATGACAAAGAGCACTGAAAAGACTGGAACACTCAATACTTTCTTTGCCTTTATCTATGAAGGTAAGACTCAGGAAAGATGTCGTGGTTTAAGCCCAGCCATGCAGTCTCTCACTCACTCCCCCCCTTCCTCCCTCAGCTCCCAGAGGGATGGGGAGAAGAATCTAAAGAATACAACTCCCACAGGTTGAGATAAGAACAGTTCAGTAACTAAGGTATAACACAAATCGCTGCTGCTGCCACCAATGATGAAAATGATAAGGGAAATAACAAGAGAAGAGAATACAACCGCTCACCACAGCGACACCCAGCCTGACCCCCACAGCACTCTAGCCCTTCTGGGTAATTGCCCTCAGTAACATCCTGGGCATGACAAGTTGTGGTGTGGAATGCCTCTTTAGTTAGTTTGGATCAGGTGTCCTGTCTCTTCTTCCTCCTGGCTTCCCCTCCTCCCAGGGCAGAGCATGAGGCTCAGAAAGTCCTTGGTCAGTCTAAACACTCTAACCAGTAGCTAAAAACATCGGTGTTATCAGCACTGTTCCCAGGCTGAAAGTCAAAACCACAGCAGTGCACCAGCTACTAAGAAGGAAAAAAATAACTGCTACTGCTGAACCCAGGACAAAAGACCAGCAGAAAGTCCAAAAGACCAAAGAAAGAGACCAGCAAAAGACCAAAGAAAGATCTACACTCAGTGGAGTAGGAAGG
This sequence comes from Psittacus erithacus, assembly GCA_009867235.2. Classification (NCBI taxonomy): domain Eukaryota; kingdom Metazoa; phylum Chordata; class Aves; order Psittaciformes; family Psittacidae; genus Psittacus; species Psittacus erithacus. Next base: position 25,086 of record WYDI02035446.1, read on the forward strand.
ACCAGGTTAGGGATCATTTAAAAGAACTGGACATATCCAAGTCCACAAGACCCCATGGGTTGCACCCACCAGTGCTGAGGAGGTGGCTCATATCACTGCTTGATCTCTCTAAATTTATCTTGAAAGTCTGTGTTGAATGGGGGAGGTCTTTGAAGACTCATGGAACAGTTCTTTGAAGACTACAGATGGAATAGTGTAAAGATCACCCCTCTGTTCAGGAACAGAAAGGAGGAGCATCCGGGGAACTATAGGCCAGTCAACCTTTCCTTGATCCCTGGGAAGGTGACAGAGGAAATCCTTCTGGAAGCCACTTCCAAACATTAAGGACTTGAAAGTATTTAAGAGTACTCAATATGGATATATGAAGTGGAAATGCTTAACCAACTTCATAAGCTTCTGTGATGAAGTGACTGGAGTGGTGAAAAAGCAAAGAGCAGTAAATGTTACTTATCCTGAATGCAGAAACGTTTTCATCACTGTATGCCCTAACATCCTTGCATGCAAACAGGTGAAGTATGGACTAGATAAATGGACAATGAAATAGACTGAAAACTGGTTGAACTATTGGGTTACAAGGACTGTGATCAGCTGCACAAAGCCTAACTGAAGGCCTCTTATTCCTGCTGTATCCCAGGTGTCAATACTCTCTAACTGGGTCCAACACCATAAGACATTATTCATTACTGACCTGGACAATGAACAGAATGCATCTTCAGCAAGTTTGCAAAGGATGCCAAAGTGGAACAGCAGGCTGAAACACCAAATAGATGTGCTGTCATTTAGAAGGATGTGGACAGGCTGGAGCAATGACCAACAGGGATGTCTCAATGTTCAACAAAGGGAAATACCAAATCTATGTTTTGGGGAGGAATAACTGCATACAGCAGCAGCCAGATGGAGGCCAGCTGTCTAGAAACCAGCACAACACAAGAGGACCTGGTGGTCCAGGTGGACAATAAGTTGACCACGACACAGCAATGAACCCGTGCAGCAAAGAAACCCATCAGCTTCCTGGGCTGCATAAGGAACAACATTATTGGCAGTTCAAGGGAGGTGATCATTCATATCAGCTTAGCACAGGTGAGGCACATATGGGTGCTGGTGTTCTATGCTAAGCAATTTATCCATGTGTATGAACACCTGAGGGGGGGAAGTCAAGGAAATAGACCTAGATACTTCTAGTGGTACCCAGAGACAGAACAAGAGACAACAGGCCCAAACAGAAAGAGAGAAAAATCAATTAAATATAAGAGAAAGCATTTTTTACTGTGGTGATAGGGTCATGCCCTGGAATATCACTTGCCTCTGAACATTAGGAAACACTTTTTACAGAGAGGGTGACCAAGCACTAGCATAGGTTTCCCAGAGAGATGGTGGAGCCTCCAACCTTGGAAATATTCAAACTTGCTGGGATGCAGCCATGATGCTGCAGCTGACCTGTGTGAGCACAGGGTTGGACTACATAGTCTTCAGCTGCCAATCAGCCTCAGACACTCTGTGGTTCTTTTATTAGGTGTCTCCAACCAGCCTTGAATAAATAACCAGAACAAGACATGTCTGGAGCCATCCTCCCTGACACTCAATTGCCTTTCACTAAACTGCATAATGACCTTACGTGACCAGAAAACTGCAGTAAAATAAACAAATATACCCGGATTTATAGATCACATTTCCTAGAATTAGATGGATAACTCAGAAATTCAGTAAGATAGACATGTAATATTTTACATTTTGTTCATGTCAAAGCCGGATAGCATTTCAACTGTAATTCCACTTTCAAAATGTTGCAAAATTGATTACATAGAAATTCTAAGTATAGACAAAAGGCATTTGAAATGCAAAGGAAAATGCAACCCCAACCTCTTCTCCTCCCTCCCCCTCCAATAAAAACAAACTATTATTCTTCTTTGTATATTCCATCTTCTACCAGCTCCAAGAGAGCAAATACATTTCAGTTATAGCCTCTGGATTCTTTTATAGCCTGTTTTTCAATTAGTAAGAATGCAAACAAACAAGTATTCAAATTGTTTCTGTTTGGCTGCAGATGTATATTTCCTGGTACTCTTCCCACAGTGCTCTATTCTGGTTCTCAGTGTATTGCTGAATTGCAGTATTACTTCCTCCTTTTTGATCTAATAGCAATTTTGAATGTTCTGAGTAAGTGACAGGGCATGCAATGACCTTCAGATAGAAAAAATGGTTTTTTAAACAAGATTTAGTTCAATGCAATTTGTCACGGCTGACTCAATTTCATTTAGCTCATATATACTTGCAAATCCTTTGCAGTGTTAATGACATTATCTGTCTTAGTGCATTCATTGACAATAGGACCTGATGTATGCTTTGTGGATCTGCTTTGAGAAAATCCAGGTGAGAAGAATGAAATATGTTTGGCACAAAGTGAAAAAAGCAGAAAGAAAATGTGTGCATAAATCTTCTAGAGTTTATGCCTCTGAAAAAAATACTGAAATCAGTCAATTTAGTTAAGACAGTAAATTAATCATGCCCATACAATGATGCTGAGTATTTTCTATCTCTCACCTTTGGCTAGATTAAGCTACTAAAAAAAAATAAGGAAATTTTAAAACCCATTATTCCAGTTGTGATGCTTTTTGCCTTAACTACTGTTCTGGCCAGAACCAAAAATGAAACTAGAAACATTCCTTACGTATGCAATTAACTGTAACCCTAAATTTTAATTTCCCATGCTTTAACTTGAATAAATTGTAGTTTCAAATTATTTTTTATAAATCTGGAATCTATGGAAATGAAGTGTTTGCAAATGAGAATAATAATAATAAAAAAATATTTTACTTTCCTCAAGATACAGCACAGTTACTTAATTCTGTTTGGTATCTTTTCTAAAACAGTTTTTCAAGAAATAAGAGAACAAAACTGTTGAGTAAGCAAAAAACAATGCATATATCTTTAAAGAACAATAAGCTACTTATTCATTAGCCAGAAAAGCAAAATTTTCTAACAGAATATTTTTTCAATAACATAACATCATCAAAGTGAAAGGAAAATATATATCAATTAAGAAAAAATATTTCTTGAAACTCATGTGTTAGCTTAACACAGAAACAAAACACATGCAGTCAAAGACAGTATGAACCTGTGATTTTAGTAACTTCAATTCTATGCAACAATCCGTTCAGTGTAATGTAAACTCCAAGGAAAGCTCTCTCATGCCAGGATATCTCATGGATCTCTTTCTTCTTGAAAGGCAGGCCATACCAGGATATGTTTCCCACTTAATTTTTTTTGCATAGCAAACTACCCAATAGTAAAAATCTAATGAAGCAATGAGAAATCAACTGCAATGCCATGTGAAGTATACATGATACAAGTATTTGTTATTGGTTTAAGACTTTAGGTTATTCTATATTAATAATAATTGTACATATGCTGTCTAGGATAAAATCATTTATATTCCTCATCTTTTATCCCAGATTTGCTGGATTAATTGTTTTTTCCATTAACACTAGTTTGCAGCAGCAAAGCTTATAAAACAAATTGAATTGCTTAAAATAAAAATTATACCCACTTAAACCCCATTTTAATTTATGTTTTTGCTTGATTTTAAAAATGTCTACAAATGCAAAAGTGAAAAATTAAAAAAATAAATAAATTGGTGTTCATTACCTCCTCTGTTCTAAATATGCGCATATTTGGAGCCCCGAATGAAAACTTAATTTTATGCAAAAAAAGGCTTCTAAGCAAATAACCAGGGAGAGATAACCCATGCCATTAAATTCCTATGCATATATAAAATATGTACTTCCAATATGCCTCAGTTTTGGCTGACAAGGAAGGTAGAAAATGACACACTGTCTATCATGCCAAGTAAAAAACACGAGAGTTTTCATTGTGAGAATTAAGTTAGGTGTCTGAGATTAGACCAAAAAAACCCACACTAAATGGGTGATATTTAGATTGGCATGGCAGGCCCAAGAAGACACTCCTGGTATGGAAGGAAAAAGCAATCAAATCTATTTTCTATCAGAACAGTACGGGCTGGAACTATATAAAAAGTGACTTCAAATATTTATTATACTGATTCTTAATCATGGAAGCTGAGAATAACATTCATAAACCCCCTCTGCATCTGAAACCTCTCTCTAAGATATGAATGTTCCTCAAATCTTGTAACTTCTGTGCATGCAGAACTCTCAAAAATTACTAATCCCATAAATTTAGCTTTTTTCTGCCAAAAGGGATGATAAGCAAACACACAAGGACTCATTTATTAATGAGAAATGCTACTATAGTTTTGGAATTCCTTTATACTTCTTGATCTGAACTAGGATGAACTAGTTTACTAGTTTTTTGATTTTTTTTTTTTTTTTTTTTTTTTTTTTGTTTGGTTTTGGGGTTTGAGAGGTTTTTTTGTTTGTTTCTTGTTTTTATTAAATGTCAGGAAACAAGGCCCTGGGACACAGAATAATAGAAGTATAGAATCATAGAATAGTTAGGGTTGGAAAGGACCTTAAGATCATCTAGTTCCAACCACCCTGCCATGAGCAGCCTGTTTGTCTAAACAGAGCAGTATGTCAGCACCACCCCTCCACATCTCCTTGCACAGGAGGATGTAACGTGCATGATGCCTTCATCACCCTGGCAGCCTATTTTAGTCTGCCTCTACATCAGGAGGCTTTCTGCGCTCACCACTGATAACAAAGCATTATCACCTTTCACAGTGACAAAGCAAAATGACATTAACACTGGAACTTAAACAAAAAGCCCCTTGTAATTTAACTGCTAATCTGCTGAAGCCATGTTCAAACCTGGTGCTCTTGTTTTCATGTAAAACTTTCTCATAGCTAGAAAAAATTTTGGTGCATGCCTTTGCCTTCTTGGGTAACAAGTGAGGAAGGAGCTAAAAGGATAGGAAACAGAGCGGAGTATTTTTCATACTGCTGAATGTCAGACATTTGTCAAATAGAAATTACACAGGAAACAATTTCTAGAAGCTGTTTTGTAGAAAACTGATGGACGATTTGATATCAAAACGGGAATTCTCTTAAATAAGGTACACAATCATTAACAAACTCATATTGGCAAAAAATCCATTAATCAGTGTTAATTTCAAGCTTGTATCTACAATTCTTAGCAGCAGAATGGAAAACGGTTAGTCTAAATTCCACTGCATTTGGCACTTTGAGCAACAAAAGCAACTGTTTCAGTAGATTTTTAAGGCCATACTGGCAAGTAATCAGTCTCTGCCTCTAAGTATTTTCTTTTGCTTTCACTGATGCCTTGACAAACTAACCTACAGCACTAGATTTTTAGATTGCTATTTGCAAAACAGGACAGTATTGTACTTCAGAAGATAAAAAGCTGGTACTGCTGTTTTAGGGAACATTTGAAGCAATATCCACATGAAGCTGTTAAAAATTTTGGATGTAACATTTCCCTTAGGGCAGACAGCATGTTTTCTGGCAATCTGTCTCCTGGACAGCTATTAAGTACCAAGAGTGATTATATTTTTCTTCTTTTTTTCAAAGGAGCTCCTACTTTCCTTGGTTCTCAACACATTTTTCTTCAGAAAGATATTTCAGTGGATTGGCTACATATCAAAATATAATCTTGTATGTAATCACATGAGTGAGCCTGTCATTACTTCATTGATCAAGAATTGGACTTACAAAAAACCTCCAAACATATGCCCTATATCCCAACAAAACTATGTGCATAAATGAAAGCTCAAAATTAACAGTGCTTAGGACCAGAAGTTTGGTTTGCATTTTTTTTTTGGGCTTTTTTTTTTTGTTTGTTTGTTTTTAATTTGGGTGACTCTAATGAAGAAAAAATGCAAGTATTTTTAAGTTCATATAAAATACATTGTTATGTATAGCATTTGTTCCTATAGAGCTAAATATTTCCTACAGTGTAAAACCAAAGTAAAATAAAAAGAAACTGAAGATGCAAATTTGTTATAAGTTGCTAACCTAATGCAAAAAATATCTTGAGCAGCTGAATAGCTAAAATAACATATATAGCACAGTGCACATTTTTTCCTCTGAAAACATTCTTACTTACATCTACATTCTTACTTACGTCTAATTTTAAAATACAGGAGTAAAATTTATGCAGTTAGTAATTCATGAATTATTTAGGACTTTTTCTAATATTCTATGCTAATCCAAATATTATATTTTCCTTTCCTTAAAATTCTATTTGAATCTGGAAATTATCAGTCTTAGCAACAAGATACAATAAAATTTCATTAATGAATTACTTTACCCCAACTTTTAAGACAGAAATTGTATAGAATTGAGTAGAGGTTGCCATGTCTTTAATATTTTCATTGTTTATCGTCTGCGGTCTTGAGGCAAATTTTATCAAGCAAGTGTCAAATTCTGTGCTCAGCACAATAAGCTGTTCCAAATTTGTTAAATCAATTTTAATCTGTTTTCTGGAAGGAAATTTATCTTAGCTGTTGTCCTATCTACATGGCATAATATAATATCCTTCGCTTAGAATTGTATCAGAAAGGAAACTGTGGACATGTGTGAAAACCATCATAGAAGCTCATACAGTTCTTGCTCCTGGAATCTACTAAGTGTTTATCTTTTCTTTCTTCTTAAACTGTGATATAATATTCCTTAATTTTCTTAGAAAATTAGTACAAGTTTATTTAGCAGTGCTTGGAAGTGGCCAAGGTGTTTACTAACAATAAATATTAGCTTATGTGCATAAATATGTATGCATGCATACATAACTTAGTTTAAATTAAGGAAATTTATTTCAAAACCAGTGAGTTAATATTATCTACATCACTAATGTCTATGTGATCATTTTATAGGGGATGACAAGGGGCATAAGAAAATATCCTAAACTGCACAGTATGTCTGGGGAAGGAGAGAATGTACAAATAACAGTTGAAATGAGACCAGATTCCACGGATCCTGCATACCCTCAGACAAGGAAACTCTTTGCAATATGGAGGAAAAGCCCTTAAGTATTCTAACACAAAATGAGTTTATTCAGATGTATAAAGATCTGATAGCACAGATAGCTCATTCATGGCATCACCACCAGTATCCCATCCACAGTATTTTTTTAAGTATACATTGCACAGTGATGAGGAACACAGTACTGTAACAGTACCTGTAACAACTTTGTACCAATGGAAAACCACCCTTAAGCTATTTTTCTATGAACCAGTTAAATTGCAATGCAGCTAGAACACACTGAATTTAGAACAGGAAGAAGCCATGCTTTTAAAAGTCTTAGCTGTACAGAATCTTCTGTCCTTCCTGTGTGATGTTAATCTGAATGTTTTTAGAGAGGCAGAGGGTCATCTCACTTGGTTTTAGCTATCAAAGGCCATGTTTGTGAATTGTATCTCAGAAGCTGCCTAGATTTCATGATCCATTATAGCTTTCCTAATCCAGGAGAGGAAAAATTCTGTGAAAAATTCTAATGATCAGTTGGAGGATCATCTTCCTTGAAAGGGAGTCTGCGTTTGCTCTTGGCTGTTCAGTGTTAAATGGCAATTTGCCACATGACCTAAAACTGAATCTTTTCTATATTTAGTAAGACACAAGTCTGCTAAAAGCATAGTTTGCCTTGGCTATCAACTGAGTTTTCAATAATCACATATTACTGAGCAAAGTGAAAGTGCCTGCATCTACAGTACTCTGCTGTTTCTATTACAACTATTAATACTGCTTCTAAAAAAGTAGCTTCAGATACTCACAAAGATGAAAAGCATGGAGGTAGTATCTCAATAAGAAAGTCAGTAATCTCTACAAATCAGGCACTTAGATATTCCATTAGGAGTTATGCCAGCTAGTCTTTTTTCAGGGTACAGTTCTGTTCACATGCAAGAACAGACAATTTCACTCACATAGTTCAAAATCTCTGTGGTAAGTCAATAGCAAGCATGAATGGGAAAATATGATGAGTGAAGTGATAAGCAACTAAACACAAGAGGCACAGAAAAGAGCGAAGACCTTTCGAGCTCTCATGGCAGTATTCAATTACAATCTGGGGTTTTAGTAAGACCATCTCAAATACACACTTATTGCATAGTTTTAAAAACTATTTTCTAAACTAAAAAAAAAAAAAAAAAAGCTTACAGAACTACTGGTAAAGTGAAAAATTGTTTGTTTGGAAGCAATAAGATGAATACTGCTTTCTCAGTCACACATCTACATGTACAGCCTCAACATCCCATAGGTAACCACATACAATTCTTAGCAGTTTGTGTTGTTCTACTGAATAACATACTGAATATATCCACAATATTATTTTGAAGAAAAACTTTTCAGTAGTGACTTCTTAGACTCAAGTTTATTTCCATATAAGCTTCCTTAAACCTGTAGATTCACAGGTTGTGAATTTGAGATATGACATAAGGTTTAATACGAGACCAAAGCTTTGTTCTGGCAATTTACTGCACTTCCTAATAAAACTGAAAAATAATTTGCTGACAGCAAACTAGTGACAGGTGTGCTTTAGTGTTGACAGCTGCATTTCTGATATTGATCACAGAGAAACCATAGTGCTCATGTTAGAACATCTGGAAAATTTGATCAGATTTCAAATGGGCTGTCTATTATCATTTCACAAATTAAGGGAAAAATAGTATTATAGTGCAGTGTTCGTATTAGCACACGAATAATTCATTAACACATTATCTGTAAAATCTTGTAAAAACCAAAAAAAACCAACAAAACAAAAAACACAGTAAGAACTATTCAGTAAAGTACCACTAGATAAAGATACTTATTTATGCTCATGTAGTGCCCAGAGGTAATTTGCAAGACTAATAATACAGAATGTATACCATATAGTAGGTAATTTTCTGAACTACACATTTTTATGAAGGCTGAATGCATCTCTCATCAGAACAGCCACTAAAACGATAGGACCCAAATTCCCTGGGGCATCTGTTGTCTTATTTTAGAACAAGCATATTAAATATCAGATTACACTGAAAGAAATTAATATCAAAAGCGTAACCAAACAGTAACATTTGTTACATGATATGCATTTCACCATCCTTTTTTTAAATAGAACCAATCTTCCCCACATGCAGAACTACTATCCACATATGAGTAGATTTTGGAAATTACGTTAGAATGAAATTGGTGATGTGGCAATGCTACAACAGCCAGAGAGGACTGGGAGAGGATGAAATCTTCAGCTGACTACTGGAACTAACCCAAAAGTATCTATCCAGTCCATTGTTGAGCTTTGAGAGTTTTCCTGCTTCCCATCAGGAGCCTATAAATGCTTTTACTTTGCTTGCTTGTATTTCAGAAATCAATCAGAGGCACAAATATGCCCCACCACTGCAATACACAGTCCCTGTTAGAGTTCAAATCATGGCAAGAGGTTCTAAGTACCATAGTATGCCTGCCTTCCTCATCTTCCATCTCCTCCAGGCATGATCTTTTGAGCTGCTGACGTCTCTTGTTCACTCTACTGCTATGGAATTTCAATGGCACTCCCCTCTGTGGGTAGCATCGATTGACAGGGTTTCAGCGCATTTGCCTACATTATGCACCTTTCTCTTGTCTTACCCTTTCTCCAGCTCTGCAAAGCAAAGTCCCATAGTGGGGCTTCCATCTATCTACAGGAGTTAGTCTCAGATTCCAGCCAGTTTTGGCACTCTCCTATAGCCCTCACAACGACCTGAACTCCAAAGCACTAGCTTTTCTGCTCCAGACCTAACCACCTGTTCTTTTGCAGTTGAAAAATTGGATCAATATTGAATGTAGACTAGCAGTCACCTAACTGAGGAGAATAAAGGTTAAGAGACCAAATGAACCTGTAGCCTTAGGTAAATTTCTGCAAGAGAATGAAAGGCTATAAAATAAAAATTAAAATAAATAAATAAATAAATTAAAAACAAAAAAACAAAAAAACAAAAAACAAAACAAAACAAAACAAAAACCCAACCTTTTTTTTTGAGTTTATAGATAATGTCTACTTAATCTCTACTTGTGAAGTGTAGTATTTTAAGATGTGCTTTTAAAGTAATTTTTATAAAAGCCATTAAATTTGCAACACTGAACATATATTTGATAATAGGGTTTGAAAAGTGAAAGATCAGTCATTGAACATAACAGATTTAGTGATTGTTTAGAATATTTTTTTGTTATCTTTACCAGCATAATAGGGCAGAAGAGTACCATTGAAATCTTTAAATATTTATCTGTTTGTGTTCAACTGGTTTTGTTATAAATGCTTGTAGTAGCTGCAAGTGCAAAGAAAACTAGGTTATGTGTAAACACAGGAGCAAAAAATCATAAGCAAGAACAGATGAATGAGATTTAACTACAAGTAAATAATTCACTTTTACTATATACCTGAATATTGTAACAATGCAAAGGACTAGGATGCTGTAAACTTGGTGTATCTGTGCCATTTTAAAAGCCTTCAAGACCAAATTAAATTTTGGCCTAAAAGTTTGTTATAACCCTCTTTTAAGATGTCTGCTTCCTAGATTATTGAGCGATAACTAGAATACCACAGGTTTTACTTTATATTGAAGAAAATATGGTGAGCTGCTAGCACATGTTAGTACACCAAGGCTGAGCAATGTTAGTACACCAACTTAATTAAGGGTGAGTGACGGCTTCCAGGCTAGCCATTTATTCTATGAAAGTGCTCTATTTTTAAGTTCTTCTTCCTAATAACATCCGTTTCAAGTCTGATCTGTAATGAAGCTAGAAAAACAATGCTGTTTAGGAAAAAAAATAATGTATCTTGTTTAGAGGTCAAAGAAGCAGTTTAAAGGATTAAAACTGAATCTAACCAGAGTTTTGCTTAATAATTTTCACTACTATGTATCTGTCAGGTACCATGTACCTGGCAGAGAAATAAACTGCCATGTGCATGGCAGAGGAAACAGAGAAATAATCTGAAAGAATGGCTGCTATGAAAAGAAAGAACTATTCATGAAACAATGCCTGCAGAAAGTAACACTAACATTCAACAGCACTATATAGAAAGCAAGAGAAAAGCCACTCAAAAACATAAGGCAGGAGGGAAGATGACGGAACACTGACGTAAAAATAATGCAGCCTAACTGCTGTGTGTATTTTCTTTTTAATGGAGTCCCTTTGAACTGGACGCGTGTATTGCAGTACCTATGTGGCACCATCAGTCAAGGCACTCATGTACAGGACCTGAAATACAGAAAAAACTGAGGCGCATAGTTCTTTTTTAAATTCATCTATTTTAGTACATACTTAAATAAATCAAGAACGCAGAGAATTAGAACTCTACCTGAGAAATGTTTATGATTCAGGATTGTATATCTAGAAATCACCAGATTACTGAATGACTCAGGATTGGTGAGGGCTATGCAAGAGAAACACCAGCTCACTAATTCACGGCAATTTCAGTATTACCCTCACTGCAATTTAGTAATATATATTTAAAATTTTGTAAACCATCTGTGTTTGGAAAAGAAGATCTCTTAAGTTCTCTGAAATGTTTTTGAATTATTTTGTATCGGCACCTTCTTTTTCTCTGCAAGGTGGATGGCATCCTTTCTAAGTCATGCTTCAGTTCCTGATAGGTATTCCTAAAATTTAGAAGCAAACAACCACTACAACACACAAAAGTCAGAAAATTAGAATAAAAGAATCTGTTAAACCAGTCTTCCTTCTTTCCTCCGCAGAAGTAACTTGCAGTTAAGTTAAAAATTTACATGTACAAAAAATACCTGATATTCACTGTACACAATAATGCTTCAGAACTATAGACACGGCCAAAACCTGCCTAAACACTGATTCCCCATTCATGGCTAAATGGTGATTTTTGTTTCATTTTCAGTTGTTTCCCACAACAACATTTCTTTTTAGTTTGTTGTGTCAGTGACATTAGTATATTTTAAGGCTGAATCATTTTACACACATAAGCAAGAGAGAGTGAAAGAAATGCACTACTGCATTTATTACAGTTCTGCCACATATGCTTATAGAACTGAAGAAATGTAGGGAAGTGAAAAAAGGATTAGCATTGTTCCTTGAAAAGTGGGTAGTAAAAATGACCATGTGCCTTTGTGAACAAATATGTATATCTTGATGCGTGCATGCTAAATACTGTGTTCACACATCACAGCAAAGTCCTTGTGATCTGCAACAAGGAGAATGCCATGTGCCACCTGCTACTGAGCTAAAGGGGCTGTTTTATTGTTTTTCACTCTGCATGGTCACTTGTACTGAACTTGCTTTGAGCACAAGTCACCATGCCAAATCCTGTGTTGTCATTCTTCCCTGATCAGTAACTGCAGCCTTGTAGCACTTTGATTATGACAGAATCAGATACTAATGCTCAAAAGCTATACCTGATAAGACTTAGTTTACTGTGTTGCCTCACCAGTGAATTGCCTCCCAGATCTGCACTTCATACAGCAACTAGTATTTCCCTATAAAGCTGAAGTGTCACTCCTGCATCCATATATTGTATTTTGGGATTTTCTATTCAGATTGGCTTGCTAGGCTGAAACAAAGTGAGAGAGTAGTTTCTACTCTGGCTAGCAAAGCACTTCTTAAGGCCCATCACTACAGCAGCAATGTGTCAGTCCCTTCACAAGGATAGAGACCTGCCTGAGAGCAGTGATAATAGATCATAACAGGCTGAGTTACTGGAGCAAGAATGCAACTCACAAGTTATTCGACATCTGTGTCTATTCCATTTTCTCTATGCATGGGCAGATTGCTTTGGTTGAAAAGGAATATGGAAATGGCATGACATAACATCATCATGATGGGATATATTTTTACACACATAATTTTGCACAAAGCATTTCTTGGGCTTTGCTTTTGTTTTGAGAAGATTAGCAAATGGACTACTGGTTTACCTGCCCCAGAGGAGGAGAAAAGAAAGTTGCCATAACAGAAACAAAGGGAAAGCATATGCTTAGGGTTAGAATGTGGATGAGACTGGTCTTCTGCCTTACAATGGGGGTGACATCTGTTCTACAGAAATACCATGCACTATATTTGTCACACTCTCTATTTACATTTTGTTAATTTGGTGACATTAATTGGTTCAGAAATGGGAAAATAAGCCTTATATCTAGTTAAATCTAATAAAAGAGGCAAACCTGGACTGATTCTCATCCTGCTGGAGGTGAAGGAACTTGTTCAGAAGCCTTTGTGGCAGGCCTGCACTTTCATGTAGATTCAGTTTCATGGGTTTGGTGGATAGGGAAGAAAGATTCAGTCTGAGAAGTCTAATATCATTGCAGAAACAGATTCTTGTCTGGGAACATGTCATTCCGGTATGTGTTTTCTTTCATTTAAACTCTTTTGTGCTCATGCAGCAGAAATAAGGGAAACTATGGCACAACATTTTACAACCTCATCCCAATTTTCTTTTAGCCTTTTAAGATTTTTTCAGGTTGCATGTCCTTCCCCACAAGTCACTAAAGTTAGTTAAGATCCGTTTTAATTCAGTTCCATGAGCAGGTTAGGATCCTCTACACACATTAAGAATTACATTATTAAAGATGTGTTTTGCATCTTGTGGTATTTGGGTACTTTCATCCCACTGTTTCCCTTCTCACAATAAAGACTACAAGATAATTCCACAAAAGCAAAAGTACATATTGTGCCTTTCTGAGTTTTATATATCAAATCACAAAAAGAAAAGAAATTACGCAAAGCAACATTTCCTCCCATGATTTCTGTAAATTTACTAGAAAATTTAATTCAGTTGGAAGAATACCACTATAGCTATTCTTTCTAAATGTGCATAAAAAAACCCAAACCAAACCAAAAGCAAAAACAAAACAAACAAAACAAAACAAAAACCTACAAAAACACGGAACAAAAAACCAAACAAACCAAAAAACCAAAACCTGGGTCCGGCTGTATCTGGAGAAGGTAGTGCTTGTATTCCAAAGGGTGACATCTACAAGAAGTACAGAATTCCGTTTGCCATATTAAAGCAACGAGAAAAAAACCCAGAAATACAAAATACATTGGTATTAGTGTATAGCTTTTTAAGATGCTAAAGGTAGTTGCCATGTTTAAAGTGTCTACAAATGGATAAACATAAATGAGTGACACCAGTGTAATATTAAAAAAAAAAAAGATAAATGTTTCACAATTTTCAATCAGCTTATATCTAGAAACTACGCATGCTTTCAGATGTATGGAAAGGAGAATATAAACTCAAAACTAGCATCTATGAAAAACTACAAAAAAATGTAATTTGAAGGAATAACAAAAAGGAACTCTGATAGAAATTGGAAAGGCATAGAATCATAGAATCACAGAATAGTTAGGGTTGGAAAGAATCTTAACACCATCTATTTCCAACCCCCCTGCCATGGGCAGGGACACCTCACACTAAACCATGCCACCCAAGGCTCTGTCCAACCTGGCTTTGAACACCACCAGGGATGGAGCATTCTTAACTTCTCTGGGCAGCCCATTCCAGTGCCTCACTACCCTAACAGTAAAGAATTTCTTTCTTCCATTTGCAACCCAAAATTGCAAGCACATGCTGTGCCTAGCAGAGCAGTGAAGCAACCACTGGGACTGGTAAAATATCACAGTTCTGCCAGTTACTCTAAGTCACTTATGGGTCAGTGGTGGTTGATACTGACAGTAGATAGATAAAGGCAAGATATGAGACAGAAATAGCAGTAGTCCCAAATGCATCCTGCAGCAGCCTCCAGTTAGCAGATACAAACTGGAAAGACTCAGTGAAGTGGGATCTTCACATTGCCTTGGAGCTCCCCCTGGTCTTTGTCTTCTATATTTCTTTTAAAAGGCAGCAATAAAAGTACAAACCACCCTCCCTAAAGAATACCTGCCTTCACTCAACTCCTACCAGTCATATGAATTTCAACAAACATTTCCAGATTGCTGCAACCCTAGATCTTCATACATTTTAAAAAAGGCATAGATGGAGGAAGCTACTACAAATTATCTCCTTATGTGGCAGCAGAGTTGATATGAACTGATACCTTAGAAATATGAAGAAATGTATTTTTTATGCAGAAGTAATGGAAGTGCAAATGATACTCTGAGAATGTCCAAATTTTGCTCTTTTACAGCTGTACTATATCATCCTGACCCTGATACTGAAATAAAAATCTAAACCCCAAAACAAAGGAAAATCCAAGGCAAAGGATATGTTCATTTGCCTCTATAGTTTTGTTGCAGTTTAGGATGAATTCATTAGTAATAAGAATTTATAGCCTGGGTTTCATTTTGGAAGAAAGCTTTTTCTAGCTTTTTCTCACGACATAGAATCATCGAATCATAGAATAGTTAGGGTTGGAAAGGACCTTAAGATCATCTAGGTCCAACCCCCTTGCCATGGTCAGGGTCACCTTGCACTAAACCATGTCAGCCAAGACTCCATCCAACCTGGCCTTGAACATTGTCCCACAGAGAAGTTTCTCTTCAATATGATAGCCACTGCACGTTTATCGTACTGTTTAACCTGAGTATTCTGAGATTTGAAGAGAGAAAAGATACGTTCAACATAAAGAAAATCTTCATACAAGAAACTAGGCCTGAAGCCTGCAAAAGCTATTATGCAATAATTTCACTCTTTACTTCATGAAGAACTATACTGCATAAAGGGATTACCCAGTATTTCATTATACAGAGTGTATCACCTATCTCTGTGGTTAATACAAAAAGAAAAAAAGATTTAAATTATGTAACAAAATGTTGCTTATAAAAAAATGTGCTTTTTCCTCTCTCTGTTTAGAGAAGGCTGATCTCTAATATCCATCAGTTTGGGTCTTTTTCCTTCACAACCTTTCACACATGTCCCGGTACAAAAATGTCCCTATCTGCTCTAGTCCTTATTTTCTGCACTATAATCTGAGCATAGCTGATCTGTGTGCTACTATTCTGCTGGTGTTTACAAATATATCAATTTTATAAATTGAATGCCGTCAACTATATGGCACAACAATCAGGTATATTTTCTGTGTATAAAAGAGAGTGGCTTCTATTGAAATGAAATGGATCAGAGAGCAAGGATACTTAAGAATAAAATTCCAGTCTCAAATTCGGAAATAGCAGTCACTACTGATGGGTATCTCCTGATGAGAATGACAGTTTATTAATAATATGTCATGTAAAGCTGACGTATTGCGTCCTGACTTCCACTCAGATACACAATGAAATACCATCCATTTTATTACCTTTAGAATTATCTACTTTCTGTTGAAGGACTTCTGCAGATAAAACGTGATTGAAAGTTTTTTTCCCCTAATTCCTCATTACTGATAAAATAACCCAACAAAAGCCTAATCTCGATATCCTAGTACACACATAGTCCAAATAAATAAATAGATTTGGTGCAGACACAAACTTTGATAAAGACCAATAAGGTTATCAGCAGTCAAAAGGACAAGTCATAGTACATAAATTCCTTACTCTTGATATGGCAGGGGAAAAGTCAGAAAGAACATTATATTCTAGACGTTTCATACACGCACTCAGATGTGTTGCAAGCAAAGCCTTATGCAATTTGTTAAGACACAAACATAACTGAACTGGGAGGAGAAAAAAGGACAAGATCGTACTTGAAAAAACGTCAAAAGTATGCAAATTGTATCGTTTTCATTTCATTTCACACATCCCCAAAAGTATGTGCTCTCGTATGTAATTTTTAAATGGGATAAAAATTTCTAAGGACTTCTTAGATTTTACAAAAGGTTGGTTGAATTTGACACATAACAAAATATGAGAAACTTACTTACCTAGCAATTAAGTCTAAAGCTATAAAAATTTCAATTGTTTTCAGATTTCTTCATTATTCTTTTCCGCTTTTTCATTTCAGTGTAATACAGTGAGCTGAGCGGAACAAATAATCTGACTGACAAAAGCTGGAAGCCATATTACAAGAAAAATTACCTAAATCTTTCCAGCCAACCAACAACAGAAAAG
This sequence comes from Psittacus erithacus, assembly GCA_009867235.2. Lineage (NCBI taxonomy): Eukaryota > Metazoa > Chordata > Aves > Psittaciformes > Psittacidae > Psittacus > Psittacus erithacus. The sequence continues at coordinate 41,978 of WYDI02035446.1, forward strand.
TCATGTTGAGCCAGCTAGAACTTTGGCCTGACTCAGAATCCCAGAGTTATGCTACGTTCTTGAATGTACTTATTAAATGAACCAATTATTTTTAATTGGTGTCGTGGATAAAATAATTTAACAGCTTTTTCATTAAGACCAGTGTTGCATTTGTTTGTATATCTATTTATGTAGTATATAAGTGATTTTCTCCTAAAAATGTCGAAGTTCTCAGCTGAAATCAGATTTTACTGGACACATTGCCCAAGTGAATGTAGATTAATGTATTGGCCACATCTTCTTTGAAAATAAGGCCCTAAATCTTTTTTCCTAAATCTATTTTTCTGCATAGACACACCTCTGTCTATGCAGAAAATCCTGTATTTGTGGGATCTACCATCCCAGGTGGACTTGAAAGAAGACTGAATTTTCAATGCATGGTTTTCCTGTTTCTTCTATTTCTACATAGCTTCTTCTGAGCATAAAAAACCAGAAAAACTCTTCTACAGAACACACACATACACACACATAAAAGAAAACATTTCCCTGAAAAAGAAGGGATTTTTATCCTGATATTGAACCCAAGTTATGAAGTATTGAGAAAAAAAACATGTTGGTGATACATCTTCATGTAACAAGCCCTAAAATACTATTCGAAAGGCATCCATATCTGCATATGAAAAAAAAAGTAGTTCTTATCCTATTTCAGCAAACTAGTATTACTCAAATTTGAGCTGAATTCTTTACAGACCTGCACATGTTGACAAGTCATGTGACAGTTTTAAACTTTGACAAAGTTTGTTTCTTTCAGGAGCAGAAGCTGGATGAAGGTTAAAAGGCAGGACATTATCCTTTGAAGCGTATGTCCTATAACACAGTAACAGTAAATACTCAGCGTACTTTTTAATATTAATTTTACATGATCAGATCTCTGATAAACTTGTGCTTAAACAGCATTTTCACTCCTGAAGTAATGTAACTATTTTCTCTGTTTTCCTGCTGAATATAAAGTAATGAGTAAATAAAAAATACAACAAAGAGTGATTAAATTCTGCTTTATAATATCTTCAATAAAAAAAAAAACTCTGACTGCATATAGAATTTATAAGGTTTTTTGGGTGAAATTCCTTCATTTTTTCAAAGGAATTGCACAAGGTGTTGACTAATTTATTTTATGTTCATTAAAAGCCCAGTGAAAATAATTCATATTAAAGATATAAATACCTACATACCTAAGAAAGTACAGTTTGTGGACCTGACTGACTAGGACATCCGTGCAAGATCAATGTCACTAGAAGTGTATGACTTCATTTGCAAGTTACTGACATTAACAGCAGTTTTTTCACAAGGTTTTAGGAAAAAAAGTTAATGCTTTATTTTTGTCATTGGGGGTTTTTTTTGGTGTTGTTTTTGTGCTTTGGTTTGGTTAGGTTTGGTTTTCTCCTTCTTTTTCTTTTTTTTTTTTTTTACAAAAGTTGCCTTCAATAAAAAAGTTCTCAAATTTATCCCTGATATTATCTTAGCAATTACATAATTACAGCTATACGAGTCACTAATTTTCTCTTTCAGCATTATAAAATTGTAGTACAGTACCTTTTGTTCTTGGGTGAAAAACTCCTTCCTTCAGAGAGTTAACAGACCTCTGCTGAAGCAATGCAAACTTTTTTTACTATGTTGTATTTTAAGTCATCTCTGTTTCAGAGATCAAGTAATAATGTTGGAGTCTGGATGAAAGAAACAGTTTTACCTTTAAAGAATAATTTATATTTCCAATTCCACACCCTTTGTAAATGGGAGCAACTCTGAGCTTACATAAGTAGATACTGACATGGCCTTTGGACATAAGGTAATAGCTTCAAACTATTCTTCCCCCTTACCTATAGCCTGAAAGCAACCAGCCATATTTGCATTTAGTGAATTGCCAAAGAAGTTCAAAAATAGGCCAGAGACTTGATCTAAGGATAATAATCCATTGACAATGGTATCCAGCAGTGTGCAAGTTACCAGTAAGTTGAAGGGTATCAGGAAATGCATCTATGTCACCCATTGAATACTTTATATGGTGTAACTGGAGAAACTGATTCAAAAATCAATGCTTATTTAGTAGTATTGCACAATCATTTCTTACTTGACTGGCTTAGTTTAGTTTCTGACAAATCCTTATCTTCTAGAATTTTCAACTGTACATGACAGCCCTGTCTCTTTATCCATAAATCCTCTTTCTTGGTCTATAAGCAAGTTTCAAAGTGCGATTACTGCTGGATGTAAACTAACAAAAGTTCTCTATAAAGAACCAAATATAACCAGCATTACAAAACCCTGAGGATCATAATGTGGATCTCTGATTTATTTGGGAAGAGATTTACTCCCACTGTTTGTTTAGATTCATCCACCTTGTAGGAAAATAACCAAGATTGTGGAAAATAAGGACATATGGCTTTGCAAAGTTCAGCTCAAAGGCTGGAATATTACAGCAGCTTTGACACTTGCTGCTC
>WYDI02035447.1:7740-17995 GCA_009867235.2 Psittacus erithacus
ACAAATCATGGCAACGTGCTGGGGCTTGGCCTATGCTTACAGAGCCCTGTTCAACACTATCCAGCACCTTCAAAAGTTAAAAATGTCCCTGGGTCTGATGGCAAAGCAACAGAAGTGCAGCTACTCCAGCTCAAAGGACAGCGGCTACACCAGCCCCAGCGACGAGCACAGCAGTTACTCAAACTTCGACAACAACAGACAGTGCAGCTACTTCAGATCCAAGCACAGCAGTTACACCAGCCCCAGTGACAAGTACAGTAGCTACTCAAACTTTGACCGCAACAGACAGCACAGCTAATCCAACTCCAAGTACAGGAGCTACAAAAGAAGACCAATTTGTGCCAATACCGGTTGCCCCTGTACTCAAGGGGTAAAGCAAAAAAGAGGCACAAAAGATGAAGCAAGATGAAGAAACAATGTACTCACCACCAGGGACAGCATCTGACCAGGAGTTATTAGTATGTGAATCAGAGAAAGAAGAAGACGAAGAGGTGACTTCTCGACCCTGGACCTCAACCAAGCTACAGAACATGCAAAAAGATTTTGCCCATCAATCAGGGGAGCACACCATCACCTGGCTGCTCCGAAGCTGGGACAATGGGGCCAACGGTCACAAACTAGAGGTAAGGAAGCCAAGCAGCTGCGATCACTTGCTAGGGAAGGGGGAATTGACAAAGCAATTGCAAGAGAGAAAAAGTACCTCAGCCTTCGGAAGTGGCTCCTGGCAGCTGTGAAAGAAAGGTTTCCATACAAGGATGATGTTATGAGTCATTCGGCCAAGTGGACTACTCTAGAGAAAGGCATCCAGTCTCTGAGGGAATCAGCCATTGTAGAGATGATCTATCACATCAAGTCGAATACCGGGGATATACCCATAGATCCAGATGAAGTTGAATGTACACGACCCATGTGGCGGAAATTTACACGGAATGCACCATCATCATATGCCCATTCATTGGCAACAGTAACCTGGAATGACATAGTACCACTAACAGTGGATGAAATGATTCATAAACTCTGAGAGTTTGAAGACAATCTCACCCCTTCCATCATTTCAGCTGTGGAAAAACTGTCCCAGGAGCTCAAATAATTGAGAGACAATCTATCTGATCTATCCAGCTCCTCATGTGTACCAACACACGTCTCAGCTACTAACAAAAGGTGTCCTACTGCTCAAGAGAGAAGGTATAGAAGGTATACGCCACGGGCCACCCTGTGGTTTTACCTGCGGGATCACGGAGAAGACATGACAAGGTGGGATGGAAAACCTACTTCAGTTTTGGAGGAACAGGTGTGTGAATTGAAGAGGAGAACAAAGGTCAAGGCTGATCATCCCATGAAAGCTGGAAATGAGCCTGGGGGAGGAAGGGGGGGAGTGAGCGAACGGCTGCGTGGTACTGAGTTACCAGCTGGACTTAAGCCACAACACCTTCTTTCCATGTATATGGGCTAGAAGACACAGAATTATTTTTTTTTTCACCAGTGATTTCATTTTAAAGAAATATTTCATGAACTCCATTTGAAAATATTCTTATTGAAAAGAAGCATTATAACCTCTGCAGGAAAAAGCTTGTTTGCTACCTTTGTTACCTATTTGCAGGATTATGCTAATTAAACAGATTTGTCTAGTCCATTGATTCAATAGGTTTTTCTCTAGACAGAGATAAGAAAGCGCACTTCAGTAGTAAGATCCAATTTTTCTCTTTTGTTTTATGTTAGTGTCAACCTGTGCTAATGAACATCAGTGAGCCTCCTTGCGTTGAAAATAGAATCATAGAACAGTTAAGGTTGGAAAGAACCCTAAGATCACCTATTTCCACCCCCCCGCCATGGGCAGGGACACCACACACTATATAAATACTTAAAGAGTGTATGCTGTTCCATCAGTGTAGAGGAATTTTGCGTCAGACACAAATTCATTGGAGCCCTAGATATTTACTAGTGATTGACTAACCTAATATTTGGAAAGAACCTACAGTAATGTAAACCTCCTGCAAAACCCATGAGATAAATGAAGGTAAGCATCCTAAGTACTTACTCAGCATGTTTCTTTTTTAGCAAAGGGTGGGTAAACAGAACCTTCAACTCTGATTTTCAAATTCAATGAAATACACATTTATCTCCATTTCCATTTCATGCAAGGGGAGTTAATCGCTTCATTCCTTTCTCTTGGACTACTGCCAGGGTTTGTTTCCTGGGCTGCTGAATTATAATGTTCTCCTTGTCTAAAAGCAAAACCAAGAGCAACAGTTCTAATATAATGATGCTCTATTCTCTAGGAAAGAAATATGGAAAACATATATAATTAAGACATTTCTAACTTGTTGCATCTAATTTGTATATGTGGCAATATGGCACAATGTTATTTCTCAGTTGTTGTCTCTATAAAACTGTAAATAAATGATTATAAAGTTTTTCTACTGCATCATATCATCATAATCTATATATTTATTCATATTAATGGATATGCACATGTACTTACGTATTCCCATACTTTCAGCAGTTGAACAGTATGCTATCAACTAACTGCTCATTTGGGGAAGTTCAATTTATGATACTTTCCACACACCTAATTTTCAGAAATACTGAGCATCCAGTGTTTGAGGCTATAAAGCAATGTAAGAAAATCAGCACTTAGAATTGCCAGTCACCTCTACAGATCTTAGCCATACACTATCAAGAGAAAGGCTTTTTTGTCAGTTTGCTTTTTGTGGGTTTGTTTTTTTTTTCCTGACTGAGTGCAAATAAATTGTGTCAGCTGTAAAAACACATTCCAGAGTGATTCCAGGAGGAATAGACGCATTCAGTTCTTCTTTGAAAACATAAGGATGTGAAAACCAATACTTACAAGGGATTTCTTGCAAGAGATTGACATTTAGAAAATGATTGGAGTGTCTCTTACATAGTTAGGAAATAAGGGGTTTTGGAGGGCTAGGCCTTTTTTTCAGAATGAGCAAATGTAGAAAGCAAAACACTGACACGCTGATTCACATATCCTGTTGTACAGCTGTCTGTTTCTTTCCATATATATTTTCTCTCTGGAGGAATACAGATCTGGGTTTAAGCTGGCACTTACACATATGCACAAACAGTTTCACACTACGTCTCCTATCTTTGAAACAGGACTTTAAATTGGTCTTAACCTATTGTGATTCCTTTGCTGCAAGAAGTAATTTGGTAAATTTGTGCACTTTGTGAGGAAAACACAAGACGTAGCTTTCCAGGATTTAAATATGAATCCAGAGTTCAAACCCATATCTTGTGTTTGCCTCTCCTCATCACACTAGAGATTCAATCAGATCCGTATATTTATGAGGACAATCAGGATCTGGTGAGGCTTTGGTTTATAGCTTTTTCCTCTTTCTGGGAGAATTTAAAACAAATTAATCCCTTCCCTGGTTTTGGTTCTTTAAAATATACCATATCTTACTAAAACTTGGAACCAAATTGTGTCACCATTTCACATTCTGTTAATTTTTCTCTGAATGTGGTTCACAGCACACCTGGAGTTTCCTATGCCTTAATTCTACATGCATGCTGTATAATCAGCCTGCTCTGGGAAGAGCTACTCCAGTGATATTCAATGACAAAGTTCTAACAGCTGATTTAAAACAGCCAATTGATGGTAGCCAAAAATCTCCCAGTAGGTTCCCTTTAAGAAGTTGCTTGCTGTTTTCTGATGCTCCTCCTGAGCTGGTAGCATGCTGAGACCCAGCAACGGAGGTCCTCAGAGGTGTGGGAGCTGTTGGTGCCAGGGTCTCCACACAACCTATGTGCCACTGCACTGCCTCTGCTGATTCTTGCAGAATATTCACTGATGATAAAGAAACTGCGATATGACCTGGTTTGGTCTAAGTGGAAGAACATAGTAAGTGGAGGAGAGGCTTGACAGTGAAGTTGGTTTTTACCCACCTATGAGTGTCTTTACACCTATAGAAAGCATGTTCAGTCCCTGCCTGTACCTGCTCACTTGTGGATCCCATCTCCACAGAAAACTAGCCTTGAAAACAGCAGGAAAGATTAGGCCAAGGGAGCGGGTGACTGGATAGAGAAAAAGACCAGCGATAGGCAGCAGGGTCATGATTTGGCCTGGTTTTGTTTCAGTTATTCAGAGTTTTTGCCAGGCAGGTGAGCTCCCCCAGGCTTTCAGACCCCCACAGTCTTTCTGGCATTGAGAGCTTGATCTCAGACTGAATCATATCCTTTGTGTTCCATCCTGGGATTTAGCCCAAGTGTTGCATAGCTACAGAGCTGGCCAAATAGCATAAAAAGAAATAATTAGAAGCTTGTTGCACCTACTACTTTGATGCTTCTAAGACCTTGAAAAACAGAAGGAAAAATACTCAGGTTTTGTTCTCCTTGTATTGTATGGGTATCCTGGCAATAGCAGTAGTACTGCGACTGCTTTGACGGCTGAATGGGGTATTACAACAACTACAAGCTAGCCTTAAAAATCTCTACATTACTGTGTACTGTGATAAGTATGAAAGAGTTGACAGCATCTGTAGGAACACACTGTACTGGGGCAAGGGATCCAGCATGCAGAGAAGAAAGTATACAAATGTGCTTATTCCTGCACTTAATTTGTAGATAAATCTTTTCAGGACTATCATAGGCTTTCTGCTTCAAATTTAATTTCTGATCCACATGTCATTACTCACATATTAGTGAGTTGTAACCACAGACAGAATTTCTTCAAGCTGCAATACAAGTACTTTCAGGTAGCTTCCTCTAGACTTTGCATTTGAAGCCTCCGCAGTTGCATGTGAACTAAATTAGAGGGACAACCTTTATTTCTGTTGCTTTCCTGTCTGGCCACGGTATCCTTGCATTCCTCTCTTCAGTATAATATAGTGTAACCTGAGGGTCATTTTGGTTCACAGTGTGTCCCCAAATTCTGGTTCTCTACTCTGCAATGAAGCATGTTTCCTTCAACCATTTGCAGCTACTGTTGCCCAAAGAGATAGTCTGTTCTAGTAATACCAGTACTTTAAGGATAGGCACCTACTGTATGGGGAAAAGGGATTATGTTAAAAGGAGGAAGATCACTGTTTTGAGCCACCTGGTGAAATTGCTCATGCAGCTATTAACAAAGCATCTCCAGAATGCTCCACCAGCACCAATAACAATTCTCAGGACAAAAAGCTAGGGGGAAGAAAAATCTAGAAATAAAAATAAAGTATTCTCACAGTATTCTAAAAAACTGGGCTAACCCAAGCACCCAATACTTCATAGTCACAAAGAGAATAAAATCCAAATTAGTGCTATGTGGGGCTTTAACACTACCAATTTCAAAAATCTCAAAGAAATTTTGAACAGGATCATCTTATAGAAATAATTTTAAGCAGAGAAGTATGAACAATAATTGAGAAAAAAAAAATATAAGCAATAATTGGGAATTGCTTCAGGATATTTTCAGTTTTAGTTGAGAAGATGCAGTCCCTTAATCCCAAAGGAAAGCCACAAAGAAAACCAGCCTTTCTGAGAATGAAAAATTAAAGCAGCCATTTAAAATATATCTAGCTATTGAAAAATGAGGAAAATGGGCAGAAATTAATGTAAACCAGAAATTAAGACAAAATTTATTTTAGGAAACTAAAGTCTGTAATGAAAAATAGAACTGTTGCAGTAGTAGTCATTTTCTAATAATTTCTAGCTGTCAGTGATAGAATCGTTAATTGTAGTATGGAAAAGAGAACTGTTCTGGAAATATGCTATCAGATAAATCTTGAATAGAACATTAAAATGAGAATTCCAACATTTTCCACATTCTGTACATAAAGGAAATATTCTATTCATTCTTTACCTGCATCATAGGAAAAGCACCGAAAAACATCATGATATGATATTGAGAGGTTATCTAGTCCATTTCCTGACCACAAAAATACCTTCATCTTTCATGACAACTGTCTTCCTAATCCATTTTTACAGACCTCCAGCACAGAAAACTGCAGGGTTTTGGTAATCTGACCTTGTGTTCTACTACTCTTACCCATATAGATTTGTTTCCCAGCTAACCTTTCCCAATATCTTTCATTTCTTGCTCCAGATTAAGCCCACTGTTTATTGTTCAATACACCATGGTTACTAAGAACAAATTATTCCTTTCATCCTTTCAAAACTCTGACGCATTTAAGCACTTTTATTACGTCAACTTCTGTATTCTTTCTGTTAATTGAGACAAATCCAATTATTTAATTTTCTCATCATAGGTCATGTTTTTCTAGACCTATGATCATTTTCGTCACTCATGTTTGGATTACCTCCAATATTTTCACATTTTTCTTGAAATGCAGTGCTCAAAATTGAATTTCAGCTGAGGCTTCAGCAGTGCTAACCAGACCAGAAGGATTATTTCATATGTCTTTTCTTGTCTGTACGTCCCACTGTGATGTTAGCATTTCTGAAACACCAGAACAATTCTGACTTGTGTTCAATTTATGAATCACTCAAGCCTAGAGATGAGCTTCTAAAAAAGTGACTACCATCATGGGGTTTTAGTTTTGGTTTGGTTTGGGTTTCCCTCCATCCTGTACCTGTTTGACTGACTTTTTCTTATACTTCTTGCTACTGAATTTCATCCAGTCTTTCATCCAGATCATTTTGATTTCTCTTCCATCTCTTCTAGCTTCCAATCAACTGTAAATTTAATAAGCATGTTGTTCCTTTCTGAAGGTCAGTTAGTCATGAAAATACTGGGCACATCTAGATCCAGGACAGGACATGACTGTATACGGCCTGTCACTGATGCTGACCACTGCTAACAACCATGTGAAACTGCTACCCATCTGATTTTGCGTGCAGTTTATAGTCAACACATGATTTCTTTAGGATCCTCATAAGATGGTAAAAACTTCATTAAAAGGAAGATTTACAACATCTTCAGTGTATTCTCTGCACTCTTACTGTGTTAGAGAAAGAAATTAGGCCTGATCTGTTCCTGGCAAATGCCTATTAGCTCTTAGTCTGATGAAATAGTTTCCACTTTGACAGAAGATACTAAACAAAAGCTACTAAAACTTGACATTTCAACCATTGAATAAAGGTTAACTTGCATCCAAGATTTTAAAAAGAGCTGATTGAGTGTCTGTTTAAATTGCAAATATTATTTTCCAGTAAGTTTGGAGAAAGTAGTGAAGTTCCAATATAACAGAAAAATTCTAATGTTGCGCCAGTATTCATAAAAGATAAATAGGATGAACCAGTTATAATCCTGGACTTCCCAAACATTAGTCCAGCTATCTAAACAACTGATGAAGGAGTTCATTAATAAATATTAACAGAAGGTGAGATAATCAAAGTCCATTAAGATGGCCTTTATGAGAAACTGTATTTTCACACAGAACTTTTTATTTTAACCATTGTTACATTTTGATTGATAAAAAATAGCTCATAGAGTATTGACAACTTTTGTAAGATGTTTGACATGATAATGGGTTGCTCTGCATTAAAAAAAAACAGCAACAAAAAACAACAAATAAAGAAACCAGTCCAAAACAAATACCACCAACAAGGAAACCATAATAGAAAACTAGTTAATTGAGTAGTAACTGAAATGTAATTTTCACAGAAAGTCATCTCTGAGTGGATAAGTTTCTGGGGGTGTCCAGAGAGGATGATGTGGCACTAAAGTGTTTTCCGTTTCCATTGCTTTTCTGGGAAAGCATGTGAAGTTATTTCTGACAATTTTTTAGTTGGTAAAATTATAATGGGAATACTGATAAGAAAGAATGAATTTCCCATAGGCTGGAGATAAAGAAACCATAGAAGTTTTTAAAGATACCCCATATGAAATCATGTATGTAAGAGTCAAAAACATATCTCAGAATTATATGAATGTGTCAAATGTCTCATAAAGCCCTAGCTTTAATCAGCTGCAAACCGTGGTGGTGAAGAGATCATATTGCAAGACTATGAGTAAAGAATGTCATGTTTTATAGCTGCTTGAATAAGAATATATTGAGCTGAAATGAAGAGGGGTTTATTTTATCTCAAGGAATTCCTGTATTTGGCACAGTTCTAAAAATAATGCGTCTGATTCTGCTCATTACAAGGTTGGTTAAAGCATGGAGAAACATGCCCTACTCTCAAAGTCTCCTTCTGTAATTTATTTTTATAAGGAGATAGCTAAGAAATCACTTGACTGGAGCAAAATGTATAAAGAAACCCACACTTGCATACAGTTGGAATTTTAAGATTATTATTATTAATCTTTGAACAACTTTGTTATGTTTCAGTGGTTGCAAATTGCAGAAGGAAAAATGAAAATGTCTAACTATGTAAAATGTAAATATATAAATTATGTTTTTGTATACCAGGGGGCGGTGGGCCAAACTCTTCATATATTTACAAAACTGGAAGAAAGTGAGGCAAATTAAAAACTTTACATTTATATTCCCTAAACTTTCATATTTTCTTACATAGCGTGTAATGAGAAATGCCTGAGTTTCAATCTCTGTAAAATGGAAATTACCACCACCACCATTTTTTCTCCATATTGCCCCTCTTTTTTTTCTCTAAGTTCTGCTTCAGATTCTTTCTTACTTTCTGATATCGTCCTTTAATTTTCACATAAATTAATTGACCCAGATTTCTTGGCTTGCTTCTACAGTTTCTCAGATGTGCCTGTAAAGAAGGGAAAAAGCTGGCCAAAGCACAAGCTCATTGCGTCTGTAATTTGTACGTGACTAATACATGTCTTGCACAATCTCATGCAGGGTGAGCAATCAATCTGAAATGGATTTTTGAGGCCTCTTACAAATGAACTCCCTAACTAACTGTGAAAAAATAACTACAGGATGAGTAGTTATGGTATTTGTGCTCAACCTGTTAGCTCTTCCAGACAAGAATGAACAATAACACCATCTTTGATTAAACCACAAATAGTGCAGCCCATTTGTTTAAATACACCATAAGTCATGTAGAGAAGTGTATTCTTTGGAAACAAAAACAAGCTTGCAGTTTTTTCTAAACGTTTGCAGACATAAACATTAGTCACTTTTTATTATTTTTTATTATTTTCCTGTCCTAATTATATGTGTACAGAATATTTTCATCTTTATGAAGAGCTAAACTCTTAGAGTGTTTTTTTAAACTGTCAGTATAGGATCAAAACCACACTGATATACTCTTCAATGCTCTATTTATGAGCGGCATATTTTTATGAACACCTACAACTTGCACATGATTTTTGTCATTTTTTTCCTTCATATAACTAAGAAATAAATTTTTACAGTTTTAATCTCATCAGTTTTCTTATAAGATATGATACACCCAAAAGGTATTTGTCCCATTTCAGAGAGCTTTAAAACCTACAGATGGAAAACACTGGTTCTTTTAGAACTCCCATATGCGGCTGAATGGGCTACAGCTCTGGGAACAGGAGATACCATTGACTGATTGATCCAAAAGGGCAATGATGCATTTTCACAGCAAAGAGAATCCATTTCTGCGAATCATAAAAGAGGTATTAGGTTTTGTATTCAAAGACAGCTGCAAAGGAGATGAAAGGAAAATTCAGGATTGGACTGACTGACAATATGACACTATTTCCTAAGCTGCTTGAATAGCATCTCATGTAACGTTCATCCTGGGAGACTCCTTTAATAATGCCTTTAGTAATATGCTTACAGTAGAGATGACAATGTACCTTAAATGAAGTGAAGCCTGCTAAAGTTTTTACTTTATGGTGTTTATTCTTAACTGTTGATAATCAATTTAAAAAACAAAATCCATCAACACAGAAACCCTAGAACAGACAAGAAGATTTGATGGGAAATCTCTTTTAGCTATCCTTTTTTCTCTCTTTTTTAGGAACTAAAATTCATCACTAAGCAGTAGAAAATATTAAAAAAATCTGGTGGCCTAGGATTTGATACATCTGAGCTGTTCCTTGTATTTTGAATGAAAAAGAATGAAAGGGAATGAACATGCACACAGATCACTTAAACGTACTTTTACATTCTCGTATGCCATGTTTGGTTATTCCCAAAAGATGAGAAGTCACATATTTTTGCTGTTCGGTGAAATAGTGCATCTTTAAAACATGCCTTTCCTGGAAGATCTGATATACCCTGTACTAGATTAAAAGAAGATTTGAATTTCTGCTGTTTACTTAGTTTACATGGCACTCCAGTTTGGTTTTTCCACTTAGATTGCACAGTTATTGATTTCCTCCTCTCCTCTCCTCTCCTCTCCTCCCCCCCCTACCCCTTGCTCCTACTCCCGCATGCCCCCTCCTCCCCCACTCAGACAT
>WYDI02035448.1:0-48604 GCA_009867235.2 Psittacus erithacus
AGCGGTGTTTTGTGTTATCCTTTTGTTCGTGGATTTTTCTTATCTCCGCGGGTGGGTGTTTTATTCTTTCGTTCCTCGCCCCCACCCCTCGGGGGGGGGGGGGGGGGGGGGGTGGTGGGGGTGTTGAGTGAGTGGGTTATGTGACAGGGCTTAAACCAAGACATATGCTTCTTGGATACAGAAGCTCTGTAGGTATCATGTGGCTCCTCAGCTTGGTATCGTATGTCACCACAAGATGCATTGCCCACTCTGGCATTATTTAGGTTTTTTCTTAAACCTTTGCTCCTGTAGTCATGTTTTACAACTAAATCTTCACTTTCAGTTAGAAAACCTTCCCAGCCCCTCAAGTATTGCAGCCCAACAAGATCAGAAATCAGTATAATAATTATATTAAATCATACACTGCAGGAAATCTCTTGGTTCTGAGGAGGTCTTTCTTCTGATGTCTGAAATGTGCAGTGATCACTGGTATGCTAAAAAGAAATAATTTTGCCCTTAATGACACTACTGTCTTGGACTTTAATCAGCATAACTGGCAAAGCGATTCTGACATGCCACTGCCTTAATCCAAAAGAGACCAGAGTCTCCTTGTATTTGTGGTGGTTGGCATTTTGACTGTTCAGCTGAGAAGCTATGAGCTACATTTCCAGATGGAAGGAGGGAATATACCCCCATAGCACTCCTGTGGGGCCACAGTCATCACATCCCCAGGTGCTGGTGACCCCAGCTGCACTTCTCTCTGCAGAAGCACTGGAATGTGCTGGTGCCGCCTTTGCTTCTCCCAGCCCATAAATGGTCTGCCACTCATTAGTCACCCTCATGGTTTTCCCTGTTGTGATCTATCTCAAGCAACAAGGACTAGAGCTCTGTCTGGCAAAGGATGGAAAACCACAGCAGGGTTTTCACTAGACAACTGTCAACTTATTTACAGGCTGTGTATTAATTAATATAATTAAGGCATTGACGCTGTAAATTAAAAAGTATAGAAGACATTTTGCTGGCATAAGATCTGCACAGCATTTTCCATACACTTGCTTATGAAGCATGAAAAATGAACAAAGTGTACAAATTAGAAGTCAAGATGCTCAGAGCTGCTTTACCAATAGCGCATTATTTCTGTTCTGAGGAACTTTCAGGACATTTTAATAATAGACAGCTATCAACTTTTCTTCCTTCCTTTCCTTACCCCTTTTTTAAGTGATAGCTGACAAATTTCATAAATCCTATAATGTTCTGTGCTGTAATTAGTTTGGAAGCCTGTAATTGTTTAAGTTTAAGCTAGCAGATAAAGGCTGCCAAAACACTTGGGCAGAAAAATTGTATTAATGGCTTCATATTATCATTTGCTGATTTATTTAATCTCTTTCAATCAAATTGTGACTATCAAAAAAAACCAAGAAAAGCTTGAGCAGTTGTTCTTGACTGTGAGGAGGAAATTGGCAGAATGGGCGCACACACGCAAACACATGGAGATAAAAGGCCTTTTGTGGCAGAAAGGGTGCATCGATGGCCTTGAAAGTCAGGTGAGATTCAATGGAAAATATGCTGTGGGAAGAGATATATTCAGTAATGACAGGCAAAATTATACATTTGGTTACAACTAAAGGCTTCCACTTGTGTTCCAGCATTGCAGTATCCTAACAAACCTTTCTCACTGTTAAGTGAAAATCAGTACACTACTTTTACCTATTAGAAGTACACTAATCTGCACTGTTTTAAGTTTTATACTGTTAACAGGTCTCCCTTCATATACAGCTTGTTCCTATGCTTTTCTAGCTGGAGTAGCAAGAATTTAGTACCAGATGGGAGAAACTATAAGAAGTGTATTGAAAAAAATATGTCTTTGATGGCAATATTTATAAGGATTAGAGCAAAGGTCCTCTTAAAAGACAACTATGAGAAAATATTGCAGTGTTTATATGTTATTAATGGCCTGTGTGTAACATTTATATAATGCTGCCATTCATATATTCTATCACCTCCTTGTATAAGGTACTTTTACAGTAAGCATAAACAGAGGAGAGTTCAAAACCACGATATAGGAAACCATCTATTTAGCTGCTATTACATCACCTTCAAGGAGTCAACAGTGCATGCTATACACAAACTCAGCTCAAATGCATCTACTAAGAAGTCGTTTCACTAGTTTTAGAGTAAAGGCACAGAATTTTTACAACAAGTATTACAATTTGCTCTTATACTTTGTGCCATAGCTCTCTGAATGTTGTGGTTATTTTTTTTGTTCCACTGCAACTTAAGCACATGTCTGAACTTAAAAAAATATGGCAGTAATCTCATTAATATTAGATTACTTTCTGCACTTAAATTCAACACATTCTGAAATTCCTTGATAGATCAAGGCCTCTGTGAGAAGAAAGTTATACCAAGGTTTGACATCAATAACTCACAAGGGGATGGTGCTGCCTTTACTGCAGACAGTGACAATTTCACTCTCTTTGGATCCACTTTTTAGGTGTGGTTAATGACACTCATTGAAGGAAACACGGTCCTGGATTTGCCACCAAAGCTAAAGGAACATTTCCTTTTAATGACAACTCATAGAGTGTTAAGACTTGTTTTTATTCTGTGTCAGAGTGAAAGCAAAATCTTTCTAAAATTTTCATATGATGAGAATTGTGTTGAAGTTGACCTTTTCAACAGCAGTTTGGATATGAGAGAGTGGCTTTTTTAAAATTATAACCATTATAATTCTGCAAACTATTTTGGCATTTGCTGAAACAAAGACATTCTGCCTCGCTTTTTTCCTTCTGCAGAAAATTGGCTGTCTAAAATTTACAAAAGCAGAGGCACTGCCTGCTACATGCCATTTCCAGGATCTACAATGTAACATACATAAGCATAGGCTTTTAAGTGAGATTAATTTTAATGGCTAATTGCCTTATGGATATGGTTTTTGATTCAAATCCAAATCAGACAAATTAAATTTACTGTGATTTTGTGGATTTTTGTTTCAAATTGGTGAGTTTATTGTGTTCTTGAGGTTTTTTGTTTTAAATTGAACAACCATTCTGACCCTGGTGAGTAGGCAAACACTGGCAAAACTGGAAAGTAAACACATTCCATGAAACAATTATTTTCTGGTAGTTATTAGTTTCATAAAATAATATTCAGCATTGGACAAAAATACTAGTAGTACAACTTAGTTACTAACCAGTAGTAACTACTTATTACATCTATCATATGTGTGAGCTTTAAAAGATACAATAAATAAAAAAAAATAAATAAAGAAAAAAATGCTCTGTAAATATTTTTTATAATGTCTAATCATAAAGAGATAGTAGTCTGCTGAGGGACAAGGATCAGGTTGTTACATCTTTCAGTACATGGGAGAGAGGGATGAGCTAGAAAAGGGACCTGTGCTCCAAGTAAAACCACAGGCATTGACCTATTGGAAGCCACATATTTCTTGGACAAGAGGCTGGGAAGATGGGTAAGTTTAGCCACGATACTTGCAAAGCATCAAAAGTAAGGATGAAGGCCTGTATATTGGATCAGGTCTACACATGGGCCAGCACTACACATCTACAAAGGCACAGGAGCTTCTGCACATACAGCACACTGTGGAACTCAGCTCAGGGCTGCCACAAACACTCAGCCAAAAGAAAAGCTATACAACGGATGAAGAAGTCCTTCATTTTGCCTTGCATTGCAAAACAAGTTTTGCTTTGTTATGGCACGAGCAGGCAGAAGGTACCCAATTGTTCAGTCTCAATCCCCACGAAAGGGGCATGCTGCATAATACAAATACAAAGCCTAGACCATCTCCAAGCAAGAGCTCTGAGATGAGAATATCTGATGACTTAATTATGATTTAACAACATGCACTGAGGTTTGTCTGATATTTTGAAGTTCTCCGTTCAAAAAAAGAAATCTTAGAAAGACTAAATTAATTAGATAGCATGCGCAAACAAACTGCTCCATTAGTGACCGTCTAGGTGAGTCTTTGATATTTTACTTGAACAATTAAAGCTTCTTCATATGATCCTACTCTTAGCATTGACTTTTTTAGTATACTTTGTACTGAACAACTTGAAGAAAACAAATTAAAGCAGTGGATTTATGAGAAAGCCTCACAAAATCCCAAAGATGACTTTTTTCCTTAGCAAACAGAGGTGGCGTCCAAAAAAAAAAAAAAAAGAGATGGGGGAAGCAAAAAATGAGAGAGCAGCATCAAAATTCTAGAAAAAGAAATTAATTACTAAAATCTTAAAAGCCGCAGGGGAAACATATGCCTGTAATCAAATTCTGGGAAACAAGCGCCTGCAAACCCTTGCATTTCAACTTCCAACTCACTACCATTTCATGTTCATTTTGTGATGAAGTGTGAGTCTTATAAAACAAACAAACAAATAAACAAAAACCAGTTACAAGATTTCCACTTTTCCATGCAACAGAAAAATGTCCCCTGAGTTTGAAACAGCAAAGCGAGCTGCCTCCAAAACTATTCAGAAATGAGGTAATGGCTTTGCGATTTCATTCCTTTGGTTGCAGCAAAGAATAGAAGCTGGGAAAAGAGAGACTCAAAAAGTGTGTTCTTTATCCCCTCCCCGTTGGCTGTCTTGTGCAGCTTTCAGCCCCAGGAATGCAAGGGATGATGTAGTGCAGCCGGTATGTACAGAAGCACTTGCAAACCCATTGTACTTAATGAGACTTGGAAACCAGTCAGGACCAGGGCACTTCTTCTTGTGATGTTTTTCATCAAGGCCACAAAGAGGGACAGCAGAGAGGCGTGAAATGTTACATAGTTCTTGTAAATATTTAGGGCAGGATTTTTAAAAATTAGCCATCTGATTTCCAAACATCCTCAGCTTCCCAGAAGCTCCTGCTGAAGATCCTGCTGCCTTCAAGGATCATTTGTGTCTTGTTTCAAACCTGAGCTGCAGGGATAGTGCTAGCAACAACATCAGACCAGCAGACAGCAGTCTAAAAGAAGGAGGTGCAGAGCAAAACTCCTTACCGGATAGAAGGGGAGTTAGTAGTAAGAGTGTGCTGTTTTGAAGGGTTTGAACTGTATTTTCTGTTTTACACACAGCTCTCTGTGCTTGTCAATTCTACAAACATTTTAATATTCCTGACTTCACAGTTCTTCACAGTGCAAACTGTAACACTACCAACAAAATGTTTAGCTTTAGGTTACACCAAAATCATCTTAGTAAGAGAAAAATGGGTCAGGGTGGTTTTGTCCAGCCTTTGTAGAAGTGTGAAGTGGCCTGAGCTAAGACCAAGGTGAAACAGACTTAGAGCAGGTATATGAAAAGTACATAAGCTGCCCACGTACTGGTCAGTCAGCATCATCCAAAAGCATTCACCAAAGACATAATTCAGGCTTCAGGTGTGCTGTGTTTCATTTACTAAAGGGCACGTTCATACCATTGTGTATGCGGATGTGTTTGTAAATACATGCATCTATAATTTATGAAGCCACCTATTTAAGATTCTTGTCATTTATCAAGATGCTTTTGAGACTTGATTCCTTATTTTGCAGACCAAATGTTAACATCTGATTGAATTTATTAACTCAATTAAATGAGAAGTGTTCCACATTAGAAAGCATAATGTCGGAATTAATCCCCCAAAAATGCAGTGATGCTTTAACTAATATCCTGTGACCTCTTGATACCCTCCAACACTGTCCCTATGAGCTCAGTACAAATAATCAGATCAGAGGTTTCCCAGGGAGCTCTCTGTAGGGGATATAAGATATCTGCTCAGAGGAGAAGCATTCATCTCTTTCTTAGAGGAACTGCAGAATGCAACCCCTGCCTTCTCCCAGATCTCCATTCTTCCTCTCCTCCCACCCTTCTTCACTCCCTTTTTCTTCCACCCCTCATAGTCATTCCTTAGCAGAACAAGGCACCAAACCTAGTGTGGTGACCTTCAGAAAAATACTTTTTGGTCCCAGACAGAAGCAGGATGTGGACACAGGAAGACTGGTCAGGTTGGTAGATGGGCACAAAAAGAAAAAGCACCTGGAAACGGGAGTGACTGTCACAGAATCCAATCAAGGCAGTACAACCCATCACTGACATATCATCACCATACTGTCTGCCCTGCCCCTCACCTAGCAACTGGAAGTCAATTAGGAGTGGGATCTTTGTCCCAAGCTGATCAAATTGTCTCCCAACCCAAGCTCTCCTTGTAGGTAGGCTGTTCGTGTTTCAAAGAACAGGAAACAAATTCATTAAAGACAATGCATGCAACAGATTTTTTCATAACCACTGCAATTTGCAATCTGGTAAGACACCAGAGGCAATTTTTTGCTATGCAAGAAGAAAGAAATCATTAACCTACTCCCTGACTAGAACACTCTCATTGGGCAGTGCTAAAGGGCTGGACACCATGCCGGTATAACAAACTGTTCCCCCACAGTCAGTCTTTGAATAACATAGGAAAATGTTCATGGATTCTGCTAAAACTAGAAGAGCAGAGAATTTAAGGGATCTTTCCTCTGTGCCTGGAAAAGAAGATGAAACATGCAGACTCACCTTGACTTTGACCTGAATATAACCTTAACTGAGCTAAAAAAGGCAGTTATAAAGGCTACAGAGACCGGAACATATCCATAACAGAGCTCCACAGGCATCCAGCATAATCTAACCCCAATTACACATCCTAATTCCCATTTTGCGTGATAAATCTGACAAATTCCTCCAGCCAGGAGGTGAAACATCCTCTGTGAAAAGAGGTACAATAAGTAAGACAGATAGTGTCTCAGCCTCCTGAGCTATTCAGGCATCATGTTGGCTCCTTGATGGCTGGACAGGTCACAGCTGCCAAGCACATGTGATTCCCAAATACAACAAACTCCTCAGCCCAAATACAGACATGCTGTAGGAAAGGTTTCTTTACATAATTTTAAGGAATCATGGAGGCATGGCCGTATTCTCATTTCTTTCCCCATTCTGTTATTCCATAGAAATCTGCTAGTAACTACTGCTGGAGCCAAAATATCGAATTAAAATTATCATAATTTCATTCTTAAGTTCTTATGGAATTTGCCACCCAAAAAAAAAGTATTCTTTAACTTAAAATTTGAGGTTATCATTGAGACCAGGTTTGCAATTTCTCAGGGAAAGACTTTGCGTGCATTGTTTAAGGCTCTCTCCGGTCAAGATGAAATTAAAAATTTCATATTCCACTGCATATTCTAACAGCAATGACAGATAGAACACTATATATACTCCTGTATATACATTGTCTATAATTATACAATGTATATACATTGTATATAGTTATTTTATTGTATATAGTTATGTATATATACACAATATATATACAATATATATAATTGTATATAGTTATACAATGTAGATGCTACATACATAAATCAGCATTCTTATGATAATATCTGTATTTTAGCTTACATAATGCCCCTGCATGACACAGCTTTTTATGAGTCTTGAGAGACTACTCTCTTCCCATACACTGCTCCTACTCAGCCAGAAGGAATCAAGTCTATGCACTATTGTCCTTTGACATAGGAGATAAAAAAAGATAACTATTTCCCAGAGCCTCCTAGAGGTTTTCTCCACTGTCAGTGTGGCTGACTCTGAGATATTTAAGGGGAATGCCACGATTTAAGCCCAGCCAGCAACCCAGAACCATGCACTGCTCTCTCAGTCCCCCGCTACTTCACCCCCCACTCCCAGAGGGATGGGGAGGAGAATCAAAAGAATGTAACTCCCACAGGTTGAGATAAGAGCAGTCCAGTAACTAAGGTATAACAAAAAACACTGCTGCTACCACCAATAATAATAATGATAAGGGAAATAACAAGGGAAGAGAATGCAACCGCTCACCACCCCCTGCCCAATGCCCAGCCTGACCCGAGCAGCGATCTAACCCTTCCAGGTGACTGCCCCCAGTTTATATAGTGGGCATGACGTGCTGCGGTATGGAATACCTCTTTGGTTAATCTGGGTCAGGTGTCCTGTCTCTGCTTCCTCCGGCTTCCCCTCCTTCCTGGCAGAGCACGAGAATCAGAAAGTCTTTGGTCAGAGTAAACATTACTGAGCAGCAACCAAAAACATCGGTGTTATCAGTGCTGTTCCCAGGCTGAAAGTCAAAAACACAGCACTGTACCAGCTACTAAGAAAGAGAAAAACAACTGCTACTGCTGAATCCAGGACAGGGAGACAGTTCTGTCGCAGTATGTGTCCCAGACATAGCTGATTGTTAACTGACTTTGTCATGAGAAACACACGAGCAACTCCCATCAGTTTTTAGTGTCTTTGTCCCTGGGCAGTTTAGGCCTAGCATGTAGGATAGCACTTAACTCTATTAGACTATGTTTGCATGATAGATGTGTATGACTTTTAAAGCATCTTTCCATTGTTATGTCTATGATCTGACTAGTCTTTTGACAGAATCATCTCTTTTGCTGGAGAACACTCTCGAAATTGCAGAAATAAAATTAATCCTTCTGACATAATCCACTACATTTCTCACCTTGTTTTCTTGTTAAGCCTCTTTTTTTATAGTCACCAACAGTGACTAAAAGTCTCATTGAGTTTTTACCTTTTCCCTGCTTTCTTTGAGAACTATTTACTGGCTTTCAGCTCCAGTGAAAAGAAACTCCCATTTAACAAATGCACCATATTCTATAGTCCAATCAATACCAACCCTCTTTACTGATCATTCGGCTTAATTCAGAGGAAAAGATGTCATGCTCCACATAAATCCCTTTTTTTACTCAAAAGAAGCCCTTATTGAATAAACTGTAGTGTCATTTCAGTCAACAAAAATAGAATACAAAGATCCTAGGCACCCCTTGGTAGTCTGCATTATTTATCCATCTGCAAAGAGATATGATTCTGATGCAAATGAAATACATTTTTAACTTACATTTTCTCTTCTGATAGAAAATTACTACAGAAGGCTAGAAATGTCCCTATTTATGTAAGTGGACTTTCAATTACTGTAATCCCACAAGCACTGTACATGTATGTATACATATGCCCATGTTCATTCACAGTTCTAGTAAAACTGAGCCCATTGGGCGATGCTTCACTTTGTTCTTGCTGGCACTGCCGTTCAGGTGCTTTGATAAAACAAGCAGGTTGAGTCCTTTTAGAATGACAATTCAAAACTCTTCACTCTCAGCTTTTAGTTTGGATCCAGGTTGGAAATATGACACATTGCAAAATCACACTGAGCCAGATTTATGGCATAATGTAATAGATGATTCACCAATACTTTTGCTTGTGCCAGACTGAGACAACAGACCTTAAATCAGCAGTCAGTGTCAGCTTTGGAACTGTATGGTCTATCTTAAAAAAATAACAGAAACAAAACAAAAAATCTCTACAGAACATTTTTTTGCAGTTGTCAGAGGCACAGAAGTACCATGATACTGACACTAACGTGGAAACCATTTCTGTATTTATGTAAATTATGTACTGTAGCTTCAGGAATGTAAACACATGAAGTTTCCATGGATTCCCACATGCAGTCTGAAATATGGACAAAGGGGATAAAATTCTGCCGTACTTCATCTTCAGGGATCAGAGAAAAAGGTATGTTATGTTTCACATGGCAGCTATAACTGCAAAGTTGTTGGCTACATAAGCGTTCAAGGGCACTCCGTGCATCTCATTTTAAGCAACTGTGTGTTTGAGTTTGCCAATAATATGCTCTGAATTCTTCTATAGATACTGGAAGCATGTGTGTGTGTATGTGTGTGTGCTGTCATAACCTATCTGCCCAAGCATTGACTGTCTTGAAAGATTAAGTGCACCTATTTTGAACTGGAGGCTGCATGCCATAATTTTTAGCTAACCTATTTCCTTCTTAGTGAAAACAGAAATAAAAATATATTGTGCACACTTCATTGCTAGAACCTTTGACCTCAGCTGCCTGTCTAGCTGAGACTGTGATGAATGCTTTGTGTCTCTTCATTTTTAATTGCTCATAAATTGTTATCCCATGAAACACAAAACTAGCCTTGTCCTCATTTTAGTAGGGGTTGGAGGTCAGCC
This sequence comes from Psittacus erithacus, assembly GCA_009867235.2. NCBI lineage: Eukaryota > Metazoa > Chordata > Aves > Psittaciformes > Psittacidae > Psittacus > Psittacus erithacus. The sequence continues at coordinate 9,999 of WYDI02035448.1, forward strand.
TAACAGTAATACAATTAAGGAGTGTCTTTGTGTGGGGGTGTGGGAGTGAGGAGGGCAGCAGAGTTACAGAAGGTTGTGGTAGTGAAAGATGTATTCCTTTCCAAGGAAATACAAAGCAAATTCCACACTTTCAAACGAAAGTCTTTAATGTTTGACAGTGTTGAGAAAAGCTCCTGGGAGGACATTTAGAAGAGCAATAAAGTAGGCATTATTTTCCAATCTGTATAATCACTCTTAAACATACGTGTACACATGGTTGCATATGATAGCACCGATTTTTTTGCAATGACAGACTTAATCCTATGGATCAAATTTCACTCAGGCGTGCATGTTCTAACTTCCCAATTTCAGACGAAATCATAATCTACCCTTGACTCCTTTGGAAAATAATCTAAATCACATCTCTGAAGATAACACTGCAGAGTTACTTTCCTCTGTTTAATCTTCTTTCAGTTGCCACACATTTCCTTCCTGTTTGTGAAAACTTGGACTACTCTTAATTCAAATTATATACGGTATGCCAAGACATAATAACCTTTCAAAATGTCTGGTAATATATAATGATAAATTATTAGCTCAGTGGCATCGGGGAGCTTGGCATGCCTAGATACAAACTTCTTGATTTTGGTTGAATGAATACAAATACAAATACAAATACAGAAAGCTAGTTGAATTTGTTTTTACCTTGCACCATATATAATTCTGTTCAACAGAAAACTTTACTGGGCTTTCAGTAACTGAGTATGTCTTCATATTCCTACAAACCAAACCATCCTGGCAATAGCAGGTTCTTATTGGGGTTAATTCAGGCAATATGTTCCAAATCCCATAACGATCTTTATTCTATGATTTAGCTCTAATAAGACACGGTACCTGCAGCATAGCCACCATGTTCTCAGGAACTTGTCATACAGCTTGGAAACAGTCTTCCCCAGCCCATTGCACAGGCCACTTTTAACAGCTGTTTAAAAAGTACCAAAAGCTACAAAATAAAAAGGCTTTTAGCATCCATTATTGAATTCTTTCTGGCAGACAGACAATTCCATCACTTAGTCAGAGTATAATGGATGCTACCAGCTCATAGAATTCCAGAGATTCAGATAGCAAAAGGGAAAGTTTTAGTCTCACTAAGTGACACACTGCTGAATTGAGCAGCTCAAAAGTCTGCACCATCCCACTCTCACCTACATGCTCACCAGTGACCTGTTGCCACACTTCCACAAGAAGTCATACAGATTCATTAGATACTGCATGGACAGAGATGCAACAAGTTACTACGGAATAATGCTGGGGTCCCAAGATCATTTGAATTGGATTTCCATAGTATTTAGAAGCTTTCATTCAAATCTACGTTGTGGGTTTTTTTTCTGAACTGAAATGCATTATCTGTCAATTACTAACATTTTATCATTTTGTTTCATAGAATATTAATTACTTTCCCATGAACAATAATGAAGTACTACTAGGAAAGAGAACTCCTGTTCTTCCTCTAATGAAGGATTCTGGCTTGCTTTAGCTGTGCTAGTAGTTGAAATTGCACATTTGCTAACGGTGCCACTAAGATTAAATTGTATTTCAGGCCTTCCATAAACTGAATTTTTACCTTATCTTTAGAAGATAAAAAGCATATTAGCATTTTCAGGATGTGGAATGGAAAAACTTGTATTCCTTTGATATATAGGGTCTATCAAATTATACTGCAATGTTTATCATGACTTCTGAAAGACTTACTGGTTTACTTTTAAAATCCATTCCTTACAACTGGTGATTCTATGAGATTCCTACTTCTTTGCTCAAAAGTAAAGGCCTGGTACTGCCCCTCTGTACCTAATCTAAGTTGTGATTCAAGAATCAAAGTTCCACCTAAAGGACAAGTAACCAGACTGCCTACACCCCAGCACTACTCAAGTCTTCAGTGCTAAAACTGGAGCTCAACTGCCTCCTGCTGGAAATCCCCACATCTGGCACATGGGCATTCTGCCTCCATTACCTCCTAAGTGAGTCACATCTGTGCATTGTTGCCAGTGCCTCCATTTCTCATAAAAACACCTTGTTCCATGAGATCCTACCTGCATTAGAGGCTGGACAGCTTGCATCTCAGAGAGAAGCACTGTGTTGGATTCCTCCACATTCAGTGGAATTGCCAAGACTGATTACTCAGGGTCTTCAGAAATGCCTATCCTTCCTCATCCTTTATGTGTATAGGTATGTCCAGAAGTTGTCTTAGGAATTCCGACCTAAAATTTAGTTATGCCTTTGTCCCACATGTTGTGGTCAGATGAAGCTCAACTTGCAAATGCTGGCAGGCCTTAACACTACACAATCCTTCCACAGTCTTAATTGGAAAAAGCCTAGTATTAACCTGATAAAAAACTCAGGGTGTTTGTTGCTGATATCCTCTCAGTTAAAATTTGTTACAGCACAAATGACAACTCATAGTGTTCTTGTTGAATCACGGCATTGCATTGCAGCATTATCATTGAAAATGGAAGACTAGTTACTTTCTCTCAATAAAATCTACTATTTCATTCTACTAATGAAGAATGTTCTTTCAACACTGTGTACAAAATCTCTCTTAAGAGTCAGTAGGGACAGATCAGGTGGATGTTGATACCAACATCTAGTCAACCACTCAATAGGAATTTCCAGCAATTGACCATCTGAGTAATAAGAATTTGATGGGTTCTCCATCCTAATTTTTCTTAGAAAAGTTGGGGGGGGGGGGCGTTAATAGGTTTGGTAGTAAAGACACTGTTTCTATAACTTGTCGTGTGTTCAATTTTTCAATTATGAAGTAATTGTTCAGAAAGGAGACTGAATCCTGGCTAAGTTTGTACTGGATAACAAAAGGCTATACGGTGCTTTGGGGCAGACTGTGAGAAGTGACCTGGGATTAAAATAAGATTAAAAGAAAGGTATCTCCTAAAGAAGATGTGATCTGTGGCTGGTTGTCTCGATGCTGATGAGAAAGAAACCACCACTTTTTTCCCTTTACGAGTTCCTTTGAGGGAAGGGTATCAGGCCCAGAAGCAAAGGCCGGCATGACAGGATGACTGCTGATAGCAAACCTCTGCTAAATGCGTCAGAGGGAGAGAAGGAAGGCTAAAGTCTGTCTTTCTTTCAAGTAGAACAGATTTTATGCAAAAGAAGGCCAGTCCTGGATGAGTTGTTGAAAGATAGTTCCCAGATGCGTTAACTAATAAAGCAGTGGCTTGCCCAAACTGAATTCTTGATGTGCCCATTCTTTTGATGCTGGGGAAGTGCAGCACTTTTTTTGGTTGGTTCTTTTTTTTTAAAAAAAAAACACCATATTTTTAGAAAAAATAGCTGCCACTTTAAGCGAGCCTAGAACTGTGCATTGTAGTTAATTTGCTTTTTAAATAGATTTGAGTCTTTTATGTGGAGAGACTCATGCCTGAGATATAGTGCGTTTTACACTTTCAAACCCATTTAATATTAATTATGTTCTACAAAGGTCTTGAGTTTATGGGCTATTTCTCTTTAGGGCCATAGACCTTAAACACAGCATTTTTCTCAAAACAAAGGAGATAAAGAATTTGAGACTTCGAGTAACCAGTGTCAGGGCAAAGCTAACGATTCTGGAAATGTCTTCTCCAGCATACGGCAACTTCTGAAGAACCATCCTGGACTACAGGTGTCCCCTTTGAGGTGGCAAAATAACTCTTACAGAGCAGGGGGCTCATACTGGGGAAAAGCGGTGGTGTTTGGAAAGCAGTCTGTGCTTGGTAAAGACACCCATTTTACTGTCCTAGCATCAAAGACTAGTCAGGGTTTCCAGGGCACCTGATTCCACTCTGTGAAAGGAGCATGTTGCCACCTTGTTCTTTCTTGTCAATCTCACAACAAAAATCAGGAGTGCAGGGAAACCTATTAAACGTAGTTCATGATGCAGACGTATCTTTGGCCTTAGCTCCTGTGAGCCCAGGTGGGAAGTAAAGGTCATTTACAGAGCACTCCACACAGACTAGAGAGGAATGCAAAATGTACTCACCTACTCATAATATTCTTTCTCTGGAGTGGATACTGTGTCCTTTGTGACCCATTAGAGCTGGATTATTCTTCCACTCTAAACAAAGAAGCTATCTGATTTTTATTTCTTTTTTTGTTAGCTTCTCAAACTAGTGCTAACTTCCCAAAATGGGAAGCCAAACTACAAATCCTGATGAATAAACATTCTGCAAGATTAGCCATCTCTGAGCAGGAGATGTTCCCTTTTATCTATTTAATTTATCAAACAAAAAATGGAAATGAAGATGGTAAAACAAGATACCAAAATGAAGGAATTGCAGGATTTCTCCGCTGGTACTCAGCAGGAGTGCTTTCTGAGGGACAAAAGGACGATAGAGACACGATGCAAATGAGACAGTGTTCTGGGTGGGGTCTCTCCACAGCCACTGTAGAAACGGGAAAATTCCAAGCAGGTAAATACATTTTAGCTTGTTCCCTTGTGGGTGTCTCATGCTCAGTGATGCATCACATGTGGGACGTATCTAACAGTAAAACAAACCTCCACAAGTATAAGAGACATCTAAGTTATCAGGAAAATTGAACCCAGAGGAAAGAAAAACATTATTTGAAGGTGGCTGTCTGCTTCATTTTGTTCGGGTTTTGTGTCATTTGTTGTTTTTCTTCTTTACTGCCTTCCCATAGCATAGGAAGAAAGTCTTTTTTAAAAATGAATAAACAAGTCCTCTGAATACTGCAGAATTTTGTGCCTACAGGTCATGGCTGGTCTGAGCACTAAATATGGGAAAGCATAAAAGAACAGGTATGTACACAAGAAGGGAAGCACTGACCTGATGTACCCTTTTCCTTGTCAGCTGCCCAGAAGAATGCTCGTCTTAATAAACAAACTGATGGAGTAACAAACTTTTGAATTTATACATCAGGCAACAGGAGTTGTGGTTGCTTGCCACCTCTTCTTAAAGTTGCCCACATAATCCTAAAATTATATCTGATGTTCTTCAATGATAAATTTTTGCATAAACAGAATATTTAAGTTCCATCCACATCTCAAGTGCTAATGTGTATAAATGACTGATCTTCTGGAAAGAGTCAGAGCACAGGAAAGGCAAGTGTTTGGTTCAGGTGACAACTTAAGCATGCTAATAAAATGGAGAATCAGTCAGAGAAGGTGCACACTACTACTGGAGATGGAGGTTGCTCTCTTAAAGCACAGTAAATCAAGTAATAATTCATTGTAAGTGATACAAAGGAATCTGAATAACAGAAAGTTTTATCAATGCATTTACAAAAAAGTTGTTCTGTGAAGTCTAAAGCAGCCTGGTTTCCAATAGAGCCTTTCTCTCTGTCACCATCCCTCTAAAATCTTCCCCTGCAAAGAATCCTGTTTCTGTACACATACATTCTGACAACACCACAGGACATGGGCAAGCCTACACTGGGACAAGCTTGGACCTAGCTGAAAATCTAACCGGCCCACCACACCATTGCACTAAAAAAGCCTGCCTTTCCTTCAGAAAATGTCCAATAGGGGTCTCTCATCCAGCTACCACTTTATGTAAAACCAGTGAGAACTTTATTATTCTCATCTCCCCTTCTTAATTAGACTGCCTTTTTAACAATTTTAACAAATTTAATAGAATATAGATCACAGATTCAAGATGTACTTCAGAAAAAAAACCCCACATAAACCAGTCAGAATAAGAAAGTAAACACACAAAGTTTAATAAATTAAGGACAAACACTATTAAGTGTTGACTTATACAGAAAAGCCTTTTGAGACATGACTCCAAAGAACTGACAAAGATCATCAGTCACATAGAAAAAGACTTTAATGGACTAAATTTGTTGTAAAATCTGTATCAATAACACTTGGACACCAGGACTAGGATCCAATAGAGTCCCTGCTTAGCAGGCTAGCTGTTTGCAACTCTGTTGCATCCCTAACCATGAGACAAAACCCATGGTTGCCCCTATTTTAAGGCAACATTAGCAAAATTTTCAGGTCTGGTCAGCATGTACACAGATCACTTCTATGATGAGCCATCAGCAAGAGATCTTGTTGTCTCCCAGACATTGGTGTGAAGCCAAAGGGCTTTCATCAAAACTAGAAATAGTGTAAAACACCCAGTGTGCTTCTAGCAAAGCCAGCAAATTGGCATGGAGCTCTTTCATTATAGAATGCCGCAGTTTTGAGATGAAATGTCTGACCAGGTAAAAGGTCTCTGCACTGCCAGAATGGTAAAAACTTCTTTTTTCCATCAAGAAGAATAAAGATACACTGTGTGTGCAGGTGAATTTATTTATACTCAGGAAAGTGTCTACTTGTGGCAAAATGCAGCTATAGCAGTGCTCTTTATTGTGAAAGGAGAGTCGAGGAGAGGAGAGGGAAAAGGAAAGGGAGAAGGCCAGCAGGGTATGTGAGAAGGCTGAGTTCTTAGCACCTGATGGGAATTTCAAGTATATTTGGAAAGCTGGAGATGCTTTAAAGGAAAGCTGTGGCTCAGTAAGAGAAGTGATATATATATATATGTAGATTTCCACACAGATATTTATTTTCTATAAAATAGATATTTTAATTTCATCATCCCATTCTTGTATTTTTCTTATTTTCTCTTTCCCTTCCTGAGTACCCTTCCACATAAGACACTGCAAAGTGCAAAGCACAATTGAGAAGGAATTAAGGGACCTTATCATGAAGAATCTGTGAGCAGGTATGTCCTCCTAGCAGAGGAATAGGAAGTGTTGCAGTTAGATGTTACGCCTTTTTGTGTTGTTTATTTGTTTTAATAATTAATTACCCTCAGCTACTTATCAAAACCCTTTTTGGTAGCATGTTGCGTCTATAGTGGCAAGACAGCCTGCATGCAATTTACTGAAAATGAGTTCTGTCTCTGAAAGACAGATCCTCATTTGCTTAGAGTGTCCTGCTCCACAGTTGTAAAGTTTGTGTTGTTGCGACATTTGGAGCCTTACTGCTGCCATAGCCTGAAAGCTGCTCCTTGATGAGGCAAGGAATACCATTAAAAAAATAAAATAAAAAAAAAAAAAAGGCATATTTATAGAAGCAAGGCTGACAAGAGGGGGGGTATGGAGAACAGGGCATGAGCACTCATGCTTGAAACCCCTTGCTTGTGCAATAATGAGCTTGAAAGCCTTGCTGAAGTGGTTTTACAGCTGTGCAACAAAATGGTGCACTCTCCTCCCTTAATGCTGACATTTTAATGTAGGATCACAGCTATTCAGATTGTCCATTGGAGCTGGCAGGCTGATGGTGTGAGCAACTACGCACTCTCATCAATGTCGCTTGGATGAAAGCTGCTGTCAGGCTCAATAAAATGGCAGGCTAGGCCAATCTGGCACACATGAAAGGAAACTGGAAGAAAGGCTTAATTGCACCTCCAGCAGATTCCAGTTATTGTGCTGGTCTGTTAACAACACGCAGCCTGGCACGCCAGTTCAGTTTGCCGTGCTGTGTTCGTAAGAAAAACTCCTCGAAGGTATGGCACAAAGGCAGTCTGTGCTAGGCCACACCAACCAAAGCCAAAGAGAACACAAGTCTACCTTATCAGCTAGGTTAGCAACAGCCACCGTACCTAGCCAAAAAATAAAACACAGAGAAAGGAATCCTGAAATGTAAGGCTGGTTTGGTCCATGATGGAGAGACCAGGGCAGGGTCCACCAGCTCTGGAAAGATACCAGAATGGACTGGAAACTCAAGGAAGACCCAATGGGAAGAGTAGAAAACAGTAGGTGATATTAAGTCTCAAAAGAGGGAGGGGTGAGAAGAGGAGGCATGATTGATGAAATCAAATACTGTGGCATTCAGTCAGAATGGAGTGCTGGGTGGCATCAAGGATGGAAAAACTAAGCATTTGTGTCTTTGATGTGTTGGTAGGGGTCTGAGGAAGGGCAGAAGATCGGGTTTACTGTACTTTCTCATTCTTGTTCAGTGGTCACGGTGGTTGTGACCTGTTGGTGCAAAGTTTGCAGAAAAAAGTTTTCTGCTGGTAGGGGGAAGGAGGCAAGGAAGAAAAATATACTGGATACAAATATGTTGCTAAGGGTAGGGAGCAATCTTTTGCCTCTTAAATGGGATTAAGATAATGGGAAGTGATAAGACAGCTCTGGATATCTCCTTTTGCTAGCATTGTGAAAATAAGGAAAGAAACTCTGTGAATTAAAAATGAGAGCCTTTGTGCTTGCAAGATGAGGCAAAATTACTTGTTTCTAAGTAGACCACAGCACCAGGTGGCCACAGGGTAAAAGATTTTTAGTCCATTCATTCGGTCTGTCTTGGAAGGTGCACGAGAATCATGTGATTTCTTAATATTTTTGTTTCTAGTCTTTTTTAATTTTATTTACAGGCATGTCCAAGGACCACATAAAACAGATCCAAGGCTGCAATTTTATTACTTTTGAAGTGTGATAAAAAGTAACTATTCTGAAGAAATGTTAACATTTTCTATAGAGTTATTCTCTTGTAGCATAGTCTAAAAATACTCAAGAAAATTATGTACTGTGAGACACTGAGGAAAAAGAATATATCCCTGTCTTGTGATGAACTCAATTTCAGTTGCATAAACCTTTACATTTCTAGCTCTGAATTACAACCCTCACTAACCGCTATACTTTGTGTTCTTATACTACCTGAGATGAATAGATCTTGTTTCTGTTAGGCACTAGGTACCTACACAGCTAGGTAGAAGAGACACTGTGGTGATCTGTATTGAAATTCCCCCCATTTCTGGCTCTCTCCATACAGCACATTACAGCAAATGAACTCAATATCTCATCCATATAATGACCTGCCAAAACCAGAGAGCACAGGAACTTTCCATAGCACATGGGTGGTTAGAAAACTGAAAATGCTCCTTCTGACAGCCTGACAAAAACAAATTAATATTCTTATTCCTTCCTTAAGGAAAAGCCTGTCTGTGATATAGAAGTCTCTCACACTTACGTTACAGAGCCAAGTTGCCTGACATTATGGGCCCTGCCCATCCTTAGGAAATTAGACCAACGAGGTTGCCTGCGGTTTTTCAGCATTCAGTGGCAGAGTAAGCTGTTCAGAAATTTGCTTTGGATAAGTAACTCTTGTAGTGAACTAGTAATTCTGCCTTGCCTAATTCCCTTTTGTTCTAAAGTACATAAAGGGTCCTGAGTTCCACAGAGAAATCATCAGCATGTGTCTGGACCTGGGGATGCTGAAGGTGTCCCTGTCCATGGCAGGGTGGTTGGAACTAGATGATTCTTAAGGTCCCTTCTAACCCAAACCATTCTATGATTCTGTAATTCTATGACTATTTTCATTGCCTTGAGAGGATGGAATAGATAGCTACACTGCTTCAAAGTATCTAGCACTTGGGAAAATTTCCCAGAGATTCAGGACTGGAATCATGTTTTGGGGGCTCGGAAATACATGGATCAGAATTTTTGCAAGAGTCTAGCATCTACTGAGGAGTTTAGAGCTTGGTGGCATTCTAACAGACATTAAAAATATATGGAGCTTCCTTTAATGTAAAGTCTTTTGATGGTAAAGTGGATGGGCATAGAAATGGCCAGATCCGTTCCCTTCAGTGACAGATGAAGTCACAAAAGAAACGCTTCCTTAGCTTAGCTGCATATGATACAGATATTCATTACCCTAGAAATTATAAAGGGATCAATAAAAACTGGAAGAACTTCATAGATACATCCTTTCCTAATTGAAAACTTAACATGATTGCTGCAATAAGAATAATATACCCAGTGTTGACCTACTTCAAAATAGAAGTCATTTTATGGCTGCTTGCTTCACTTTGTCTACTTGTTTCCTTGAAGATAGCTTTATATAAAATATAAATATTCCTTGCTAGCATTTTGATCCAAGAGAAAAGTTTCATCCTTCAATAGTGCAAGTAATAGAATTGGTCAGATTTGAAGCATGGGAGCACTTTTTTATCTTGGATCTTTAATATTTTACAGTTCAGGCAACAGAATTTAACCAAATCACTGGAAATATAACTAATAAGCTCTCCATACACACAAATATCTCACACTGTAGCCTTAATTTTGTTTCTTGCTTTACTGATTTACCTGTAGTAAAAGCATGATTTAAATAAGATCTAAAATTTGCGTTCTTATTTGATTATCTCCTGGAACAATTAATGCCCCTGAAAAATTTCAATATTTTGGCCACAAAGCAAATTTAATAAGAACAAGAGTGGTAGCACTGAAGTCAGAAGAAAGGTCTATTAAATCAGTAACCCTACTGATTTAAATAGGACTAACACTGCACCCTGTGACTTTACAGACACTTATCATGCAAATTTTCAGAACATCCTAGTAAGCTCTTCACTCTGAGACACTTACAAGGTCCTGCCTCCAACAGTTTCCCAGAGATGCACATGCCATGTGCTGACTCTTGAACCTCTTCTCTACCCTAAACTCACCAGGTTCTAGAACAGCATGAGCTTTTATACCATATAATACCACCCCATTCTCCTAAACCTCTTAAAATTACAAAATGATGCTGCAAATTTTGAGACAATAGCTTTATTTACAATATTTTAATGGTATCTTTACCATCTTTATGGCATAAGAATCATTTGAAATCTTACAGAGTATCTACTCTCATGAAGTTTTCATTCTAATTTTCTATGCCATACAGCATCACACACATTTTTCTAACTCACAATATATATGAGGTGCAGTCTTCAGAAAGATATTGAGAATTATAGATTGTTCTATCTCTTTTTGGTTGACAAACCTTCCTCACAAATAGAGCTGCCATGATTAATAGGAAAGTCCTATAAAACAAGATGCTGGTGATAGTGAGTATAATATTTTAATAGTTTAGTTTACAATGTTTTATGTTGTAAGATTTATCTAAGATAAAGCTAGGAACTGACTAGTCACCAAATGTAGCAGGCAGGGAAGGACAAATGAAATGTAGCATTCAAGGATGTATAATCATTACCAAGCTGAGACTGTTCTTACACAAAGTTGATGGCTGAGAAGTTAGACATACTGTTTAAGCTAATGCAGATTTCTCTGGAGTACACAGAGAAAAGCTGCATTTCAGCAGGTGACTCCTCTCACTCTGAAGTGGTTTCCAAAAAAAAAAAATTAATTGCCTCCTGAAGGTGCTGATCTCTCACCAGTGAGTACTCATGGCACCAAGATATCTAGGGTAGGGCATCTTAACTTCTAACCAGCTAGCGACATTAATGCCATCTCCACTTGTTAAACTGCTTGGAAAAATTAGTAGGAAGCCAGTGCATTGGTAGGAGTCTGGATGTACAGGATTTATGTATAGAAATGTCTGCACCTCTAACAGAGGCACAAGATAACAGCAATGCTGAGAGAAGCTCATGTGCAGTTCTGGGGCAGGAGGGAGACAATTTGAAGAGAGGCACTTGTGGTACCTGCCGTGTAGCTGACTTCAGTGAGGTGCACATCAATGCAGCATGCCAGCTGCAGATGACAGCAAAGCTGAAACCCACAGCTGATCTTTGAGAAACCACATTCATCCAGCAGTGGGACATGACAGTTAGGAAAATAGTTTGGCAAAGGATAAACAAAGCACCCTAAAGTTGTGCTCTAACCACCTCAGCTTCTTCTGTTTTTTTCTGCCTGAAAAAGCAGTCTCTTCCCCTGTAGTTTCCTGCCTTATTCAGGCCTGATGACAATACAGAGAATGTATACTGTGTATTTAATGACAAGAAGCTGCAGCGCATACTAATGGTACCATAGCTCCTAATATCATCCAATATCCCCTGCTGGCTTTGCAATTACATACACATGGAGCAGGGAAGTGGCATGTGGCACTCCCGATGAGGATAAGCAGGTGTCTAGAATTACCTTCTGACATCTCTCAGAGGAAGAAGGTAAGTGTGAGTTAACTGACCCCACACACAGCTCCAAATGCCTCGAGGCCCCTAATGGCAAAGGCTGATGTCAGGGTAAGAAAAGTCTGCAAGTTGTCTTCTAAGTGACTACCCTAAAATCTCTTACCTCACTCCTGGTCAAGAAGACAGTCCTTACTGAGAAGCCAATAAGAAGTGTTTTGTAAGCCAGTATTGCACCTGATGTCAAGGTACTTAATCAGAGCATACTTAATAATAACCAGGGTGTATTTCATGAGGGTCTTCATCCTCCATTTTATTCTCAATTTTCTTTTTGTGTTATTCCCTTTCACTGAATTACACACATAGGAGTGTGTAGCTCAGGAGAAACAGGAGTGTTCTCACCTTGGGATTAAAAAGATAGCAATTTTATTTCACCACTTGATTTTTTCCCTTGGAGGAGAAAAAGGAACAAATGAACAAAGTGGCAACATTTTAAGAAGGGTTTGATAGTTTCTGAGGTTGACACACCAACAATATTTTGTGTCCCTGCTGTTATTTAATGCTGCAACCTGTACTAGATTAAGTTACATGGCAGAGTACTACAGTGTATTGGACAGCAGGCAGAGAACAGACTATGCCCTGCTCATTACTGTGTCCTTGACTCAGTGTGTGAACTTGAGTGCTCCTCAGTTCTGTAGTACCCTATATCCATAAAAACGATAATGGTTCCTGCTTAGAGACTCAGCTGTTAAGACTAAGCTTCTCCCATTATATATATGGGGAAATACTTGCTTTGGGTCAATATTTTATTTTGGTTTTCTGGGTTTTCACAGGAAATCCAATGACTCACTTGGGTTTGTATACTCTCAGGACTCAATTTATTTGCTTTTCATATTTTTATGAAATAAATCAGTAGGAAAATAAGATGGGGATTTTTAAATCATCACAATTATTTTTTCATATAAGCATTCAGATTGTATAATCATAACTGAAAAGTGCTCCTTCATATATAGGTATGTATATACATATGTGTGTGTGCATGTAATGTGTTACTATTCAAAGTATACATGACAGCATGCCTTGGATAGTCATTACTTCTGCATTATTTTTTTCTTCATACAAGCTTCTCTTTATTCCTGAAACAGTCAGTTTAGTCAGCAAGCCTCAAATGTCATTAAATTCCATGTTCCTATTTTGGTATGAGACCAGAAGAAACAAACCATGGACTGAACAAGTTGGGTGGGTATCTCTCAGCAAAGCCAGAGAAGGAGATCTGGGAAACCAGTGAGCGATCTGGGCATTTTCTGTTCTTCAGCTTAAGGTTCTCTAACTCTCTTAGCTCTTTAATTTCTTTAGTTTTTTGAGCCCATGGAAAGAGGTTTTTTGCAATGAAATCGGCATAAGAACGGCGCTGTGGTGCGAGGACGGTCCTTGTCGAAGGCAGGTGCCTGCCCAGGCGTTGCGTGGCAAAGGATGACGGATTGAACACTGCCACCTTTTGGCTGCGACCAAGGCAAGGGCGTTGTGAGGAGGAGGGTTTGCCAGGCTTCCTCATAAAGCAGGCTGGGCACCTGGCAAAAGCACCCTTTCATGCCAACCCAATGCTGAAGCACTTCCAACTGCTGATCTGTAGTACTGCACACACCGTACTGGCACCACGTAATTCAGTTTCATCCCTTATCTCTGCAGTCCTCAGAACTGAGAAGACGAGCTAATAATGCAGAGAGCTGTTAGCTTTGCTAAAGAATAAGTGCAATCAGGTTGATGTAAACAGTCACTTCAGCCTGGCTGTGGTACACTCTTCCTGCCTCAGGAATACTTGAGAGTATCTCGTATTGTGTTGTGCTGAAATAGTTTTCTCAAGCGGTGAATTATATGCAGTTTGTACTTCAACCTCTTTTGAGCACTTAGCTGGGAATGTTTGTACCAGTGCCAGTGACTGTGAGGTGATCTCATTAGAAAAAAAATATTATTAGCCACAGAATTATTTCCCAGTGATTTAACGACTAACTCTTCCTCACATGCAACCTCTGCAGGTCTATGGGGTAACAAAAAGAAAACTCAAACATTTGCTTGAGAGAAAGACACCAGTGCCCATCCTGCCACTATGCTCCACACAGCCTTGGCTTGGCACGCATAGCTTTCTGTAGTTTTCCATCGCTGCTGCACGGGGTGCCAATCTGTACCTCGTGCAAAGCTGCTGTCAGAACGTATTCTCCTCATGCCAACCTTAACCGCAGACGCAGGTACGGTTAGTGGCCCCTTCCCTCACACCCTCTCTTATTGTACTACACCTGCAAAACCCTGTTTGCTCAGGGGCTGAAGGGACGCGGCAGGATGGCCCTGTTGACGTTAACGGGGCCGGGCTTTCACCTCCGCTTTCTCACCCAACTCTACTTTGGGGAACCCATAATATAGCAGCGATAATTAACGGCGGAGCGGGGGGAGCATTCCCCATCCAACCATCCAAATACCGGAGACTTTCTGAAGGCAAAACTAGCACGGCTGGGGGACCGGCCCCCTCTCCCCGGGGCAGCGCTGACCGGGAGCCGCCAGGGCCCAGGCCGGGACAGGGGCCTCGCCACGCTCCTCTATCAAGTCTGGCGGGCAGCACCGCTCCTCTCCCTCCCCTCCTCCCTCGCTGTCCCGACCCGAGGGGCGGCAGCACACGGAGAAGCGGAGTGGCACCAAGCCGGACAAGGCAGAACCCTCCGCCGCCCGGCCTCCCCGCTGCCCGCAGCGGCGCGTTGCCCGGCAACGGGAGCGCGTTGGGAAGCGGGGTCGCGCCTGCGCGGCGGTATGGCGCCGCCCGGCAGGCGGAGGGCGGCTGGGAGGTCGGCCGGAGGTACGGTGGCGGTCGGAGGAGAGGCGCTCTGTGCCGGGCCCCTCTACCGGGAGGAGAGGCGGCGCGTACCCGAACCTCCCGAGACGACAGCCCGTCAGAGCTGGCAGTTCCCAGGCGACCGCAGCCGTGCCCACGGCGGTGCGTGTGTGGTGCGGGACCGGCAGCCGGCGGCGCGGTGCCGGAGCCCTTCCTTGTCCTTCTGTGCGAGGGGGGAGGACAAAGCCCCCTGGCTCCCCTGCCCCTCCTTGGCAGATCCCGGTGTCCCGCTGCTTCCATTTGTTTTTGATCTGCCTCATTAAAAGACTATTGATGGCTTTAACCATTGTCCTTGTTTAGGTGCTGATTTACAAGCGCTAATATCTGACTGTGCCGAGATTAATGGGAGCCCGTGAAGTTTACAATTATCCGCAGGTCCCTTGGCCACACATGGAGGGGTTTGGGCTGGGGTCACGCACTCTTATGAAAAACTCCAAAGCAGGCTTAAACCTGGGAACATTTTAATAGGATTGAATTTGTAATAGGATTTGGCAGCTTGGTCTAAACTATATGGTAGGGGGGTTTGCTTTGGTGTGTTTTGAAGTTGAGTTTTGGGGTTTTTTTTAACGTGGTTGTCTTTACTACTGCACAAAAAGGTGTGGGGTTTAACATTACAAGTTTATTTTTCATGAAAGCCTAAGCACATGTATCTTTGGAGTATTAAAACAAAGAGGACACTACCTGAATATATCTTGCAGTGTGTGTGCAATAGAAGTAGATTGTGATTTTATGCATTTTCTGATGTGAATCTGCGCACTTTGAGCTTTTAACCCTCAAATTTGTGACAACATATGTGGCATTTATTAAAGAAAAAAAAAGAGGACAAGTGTGATCGTTACTTCAATCTTGCTTTAAACAAAGATGCATTAGGAAGTAGTAACTGGGCAAGAAATTAGATTTATTGAAAATAGCTTTGCAAATAGGGGGGAAGTTACATGGGAAGATAGGAGAGAACCTAAAAGTGAATCAAATGGCTGTTAATTCATTTTACATCCCTTTTTGCTGTGCAGAAATGCTGATGTGCTGCTTAGATTGCTGCAAAACAGGATCTTGGGAATTACCTCATTATTAGGTACCCTCATTTAGTAAGTCCTGAGTTTGTGTCTTACTGGGTTGGGATTTTTTTGGTAGGTTTTTTTTTTAGTATCACAACAAAACTGGTAATATGTGATACTTGTCCTCAGGGTCCTCATAGTGCTTTCAGGATATAAACTGTAAATCCTACAGCACTGAGGAAGCTACAGTGGCTAGAAGATATCATGAAAAAATAATGGGAAACTAATACAGATAGAGTTTGCCTGGCTTTAAATGTTCTAATACAGCCAAGTCTAAGGATATGGGAGCTTGCAAGAAAACAGCAGCAGCAAATCCTGCGCTACAATATATCCATGAAATGTCAGAGAATACCACTGGCTTTGCTGAAGTAGCACCAGGCAAAAAAAAAGAGGCAGATTTTGCCCCTGTTTAGAGGCTCGGAGCTCCACTTTTTGTAGTCAAGGCTGCCATAGGAAAGTGCTAGTGCCAGGGGTACATGAATGTCTGTGTTCCCAGTCCTTTGCACTATTGTAGCCCCAGATGTTGTTCATCTTTTCTGTTCTAATACAGTCAAGGGCTGGAGTATTCTATTGCAAGGTTGTGTACATCTGGCTTCCCTAGCTAGATGTATTAATTTCCGTGGCAGTCTGTTGCAGCTCCTTGGAAATTCTGAGGCAGCTTCAGATAACAAAAACAGAAAAGACTTTCTAATTAACTAAAATAGTAGTAGTAGTAGTGATAGTATCAGTATTGCTATTATTATAATTCCAAAGGACATCTGTGGTTGTGTTATTTGCTGACTTTGTTCTAGTGTTGATTTTCTATACTAATATACTACCTATTCATAACTACAATGTAGGATTTGAGGAGATACTACATATAAGGCTTTCCTGACAAGTGAGTGGGAGTTCTATAGTGCATCCCAGTAGCCGTGTAGCTGTAGTTGGATTACAAGGATTAACAACTGAAACAATTAAGTATTGAAATGTGCATCATCTGTTAGCCTTTGGGAGTAAAATCTGGAAATGGGTGGGACAGTCCTCACCTCCCTGAGAAATGTTGCTTTATGCCATTTGCAGGTCCAAGAGGACAAATCTATTTCACCTTAAATTATTCTGGAAGGTTTAAAAATCCCACTGGGACTAACTGTATCTGTTTATTGAGTATTTTCAGGAAAACTTTGGAGGATCGAAATTTTGCAACTGCCCTGGATCCCATGACAAATGCAGTGGCCACAGCTTTACAAGAGACATGTAGCCCAGTGTATAAGGTAATTTTGAGAATGTTTTAACCAGGAAAAATGGTTTCTGCTCCACTATTTTCTTTGAACTCAGATTACACTGCCTCATTAGCAGTTCCTTAGTGTCTGACTGAAGTAGGAATCTGGATGAAAATGAACTGACAGCAACTTAATCTAAACAAGTAGGACATGGTAATTGCTTATAGAGAAAAGTACTTTAAAACAGTTAGTAAAAGCCTGTGGGGTAGGAAAGGAGGAAGCGGGAGCTGGGGGAGGTGTTGCTCCTGAGCTAACAGGTAGGGCTGACTGCTGGTTCTGTGCTATGCTAGATACAGAGATACGGCTTCCTCTAAGATCAGCTGGGATCTTAAGGCTCAAGCCCTTCAGGTTGCTTGGTGCCCTCTTCTCTCTTTTTTCCCCCAACCTTTATTGTTAAGAAACTTTAATTTTCAGCTCAGCTGAAATGCATCTGACACTGGGAAAGTGAGGCCAGATATATGCGATTTCATTACCACTTAAATGTGTAGCTCCATAGTCACTTTACATTTGCTGAAGCCAGCACTGCCACAGAAGAACCAGTCCTGCCAGCCCCTGGCCCCAAGTGAGCATTTCCATCTGCCCTCTTTATTTCCATAAGCCTGCAGCATCATACCTGCAAGCAAAGGTCAAAACACCTCCAACAGCTGACCTGTGTAACCTGTCCTGTGGATGAACATGAAATGGAAATGGAAATCCCTGCTGTTGCTCGCCAGGGTCAGTCCCCTGAGCCACCTGCCTGTGGGGCTGCCCCGGAGGAGCTGGGGATGAAGAATCAGGGGATAAAGGAGGTGGTTGGTGCTTTCCCCAGCAAAGTCAATGCTGTACCCTCTGCCTGCATGATATGAAGACCCTAGGTGTCCCTAAAACCTCTCAGGTATGACACTGAGATGCAAAGCAGAGCATAGAGGGGTGAGGTAGCAAGGGTCAGCTGTAAGCCACCATAACTGTGCTCAAAACATGCAAGAACCAACGGGTGCGACCCAGAAAAAGGGAGAAAAGTGCCTTCTGAGTGTGCTAGATGGGACATGGATAGAAGAAAGATAATAGGCGATTTTGTAGATTAAATCTGTGTATCCACGTAGCCCATAATAAGAGGCATGGCCTTTCTGCATGTATCCACTGTAACAAAGGCAGGTTCTGCAATTGCCACAGGGAGGACTGACTTTCAAAGAGCTGTTGACAATGGCAGCTGCTTTCAAGTGTGTGCCTGCAAGACCTTTAAAAACACCAGCTTCGAAAAAACCCCATATTACATGTTTGAACACAGGCAGTTGCCATGTTTTTGCAGTTATTACTTTGTCTTTCTGGTATGACAGAAATTTAAAAGAAATGCACATGCATTTTGCAATTATGACAGCCATGATAGATGTCTGTGGTGGCATTGCAATTGTTTCAAGAAAAGGTGTTGAAGTTGTAAAAATATTGTGCAGTTTTTGATCAAACGACTGAAGCTTATTTGGGGCATTTTGTTATTTACTTATAGTGTGCAGAGAGAATATTTTGAATTGATTTGTAATGATTGATTCTGACTAACAAAGAAGTTTTACATCTCAAACTAGAGGGGAAAAATCTCCTCCTTACATCTTTAAATGTTTTTAGTGTGACACCAAAATTATAGACACAAGCCTCATTATGCAAGTATGTGAAAAGAAAAGTGGATAAGAAAGAGAGATTACAGTCACTTAATCTGTAACACACTAGTTTAAAATTAGAAAGCTATAGCTAATTATCTCATTTGGAAAGGTTGAGCAAAACCTGACCAAATATCCATGACAGAGTCTAATTTATCATGTATCTTATATGATATCTTTTCCATAATAGCTAAATCAATGAGACCCAAGTGCCAGTCATTGATCTAATGGACAGATGGTGATTTCCATTTGATAAGGATTAAAGTTTTGGCAATGAGGACAGCTAGAGGTAACAATTTTTCTTGTGCTGAAGAAGTTGTTGAGAATTGCCTTCAAATATTTGTACTGTAGATGAAGGCTGTATTTTTGTACACAGAGAAGCCAGCCCTTCTCCTCACGACCATTGCTGTTTGTGCTTGTCAAGTCACCAAGCCACAGCACAAATGTTCCATATCCAGCTTCACTCATGAAATACACAGCAGGCTTTAAGGTGCTTATCATCTGTATGGAACCAGAATTTGCTTTCTGGCATGCTGCACAGGCACAACAGCATTTCTTTGGAAGTTGGAAACATCATGAATAAACTCAATAGGTGCTTTTTCTAGATGCGCTTAGCTGCTCAGTATCTAGTCTTTGCAAGGTTCCATCTCTGAAATTTCAGGACCACTGATGACGTCCCAAATGCCTGTGCCTGTGTTACACAGAGAGTTGCTCATTATGAGGAGATAACTGGGTTACAGAGGTTTTTCAGTCAAGTGAGTAGATGTCTCTGCCTGGCCCCAAATCTCTGCAGTCAGCCCCTGACAGCAGTTTTTGCAAAGAAAAAAGCAAGCCTGAGTGTCCCACAAGAAAAGATTTTTATCTCCACCAAGTGCCACAGATTTGGCTGCATTGCTCAGCTGGATTGTAGCATGCAAGCCCACGAGACAAACTTACAGCATTATTTTGGGGATGTCTTTGGTTGATGTCATAGGTTACAGGCCCTTTAAAGGGAAAAATTTCTTGTTTCTGAAGCCCTTGATGTGGTATGTCCTAGCTATCATATGTCTAGAAAACAGAGGAAATCATGACAGTTTCTTTCCTTGTGTGGCACCCCACAAGAAACAATGAGAAATAAAAAAGCAACACAAGAAAGCGTTTCATGCTGCGTTTGGATTCCTTCTCTTACGTTCACATTTCTGCTGCTCTGACTGCTGGAAGTTCCCACCATGACTGATCCCAGTCTGGTCCTAGAGGTGCAACCATGAACCAGGGCAACTGGAACAGGTCCTGGACAAACACCAATTTGAAATTAACAATAATTAAAACAATCCCAAAATGCTCCTGCCCCAAAGATGTTACAACCTGAGGAATAAGGTACTTGCTATGCTCTTTTTCAATGAGCTGCTAGCTTAAGATACTCTATCATTGTGCCAATGTGATTTTCCATGGAGCTACAGTGCAGGCTTTCTCTTTTACTAGAGAAAGTGTTAAGTGTAACCATATGCTAAGCATGAAATAGGAGCTAATAATAGATACACAAAGACAAGGGAGTAGAGTTAAACAATAACCTGATACCTGCTGCAATGGTCAGTCATGTTCTAAGCACTGTTCTGTATGATAATTAATCTTTAGGCAGCTCCGGTAAAGTCCTGATTTAAATCCAAAGGCGAACAAGCTAAGCAAAGAATCTGTAAGAACTCCACATAGCGCTGGATTAAGGCAGACAAAGAAAAATCACATATATAAAGGCTGGGACAAACAGTGAATTACAGTTAGTGGAGTCTGCTCTGTCAGAGACTGTGTGGCTGTAATGTCTTCCAAGCCTGGAGGAGCACAGCTAGCACTCACAGCAGGGTCACAGGGCGCTGGTGTTTATTAGATAATGAAACATGCATTAAGTGAGCACACAAGGAAGCAGTGGAAAAGGCTGGTTAACAAGAAAGACCACGAGCTGGGACAAAATCGTACTTAACTCAGGGAATATTTTTGAGAAGCCTATTCAGACTCTGCCAGGTATGCTGGGGGATACACATCAACACTGGTTTGAAGGGACACAGTCTTAAGTGCTGTGGGAGCAGCCTAGCCAGTTTGTAATAGTACTTAAACCCTGACATACATGTAAGTGAGGGCAGAAGCTGGGGAAAGGACTGCAGCTAGGGAGCATCATGAATTTCTTGGCCATTCCCTATTCATCCTGTTGCTAGTTTTTGTGTCAGGATCCTGGGTTAGGATGAGGATGAGGTGGAGAAATTTATTTTTTCACTAATCTGTGTTCCAAAAAGCCTTCTGAACAAAACCCAGTGTCTGTTTTGGGTAGTGGCATGTCATGAGTGTAGAAAGCTTGGATTAATTGCCATGAGATGAAAAAGAAAATCTGAGGAAGTGATCGCTGCTGTTTCTTGGTGCAATGCTATGTGCTGAGAGCTCACCACAGCATGCCGCCATACTCTAGCCTTCCCATTTGCTCCTGCTGTCAAACCCTGTTAACCTAGAGGTGTCTTACTTCCCTGCCACTGCTACCACAGTTCCCTGAAAAAGAGACTGGAGAACCCAAATTTGTTTCCTATCTCATCCTTCCCCTTCTATCTCTTTTAGTGACACTGGTGCTGCCTGCTTGTCCTCTGGATGCTGGAAATCAGTATTAGTGCAATTTTTACTGTGTATATTTTCACAGTTTGCTGTTTTAATAAATGTTAGGCTATACAATGCTTTTTTAATTAACTGACAGAGGAAATGAAGCATAAGAAAAGCATTCAGTTAGGTACAACCCTCCAATACTTGTATTTTTTTCTTACAAAAAATGAAAAAGAAAAAGAAAACAAGTTGTCCTGTGAGTATTACAGCTCATGGAGCCTGTTCCTACAGATTTGTATCCTGTTTCCTTCCCTTGTTCCCACCACAATAGTTCGGTCTCCCTCTGTAAACCCTCTGACATCTGTCAGGCAAGAAATAACACATACCCAGGCTAATCTGGAGCCATGCATATGCAGATTGGGCAGCTGGCTACTACCAAGCCACATAACATATCTCATCCAAGTTCTTCCTGCCCTCTTTCCAATAGGGTTTTCATGCTGGGTCTCTCTCCACTTCCCAGCTGCAGATTTAGAAAAAATGCAGTTAATTGTCTCTAAGACTTCTGCTCCTTTTTCAAATTTGGGTTAAATTGCTCAACAGACTAAAAAGTTATTAAGACTGACTGGCAGAGAAGTGGAGAACCAGGAGGACAGAAGCCTCATTTCTTTAACAGACCGGCCTGAAATACTTCACTTAAATAACCCTCTAAGGCTAATACAGTATTTTGCTTTACTCTTCTGTGGCACAAACAAAAGATGTGAAAGGCTGAATCCAAATTCAGCTGCAGAAGATGGCTTCTGTGCCTCTTTACCCCAGGGTGTACTCACTACATTAATATTCTGGGAGGTAAGAGGTGCAATACTTTCCTCTGTACTTGGAACTGAGCCTCAGCCTCCCCAGGGAATATCAGTTGTCTTAGGTAGGGATTCCCCCTGGTCCACTATGTTGTTGCTTTCACCCCAAGCTGGCTGAGGTGACACTGAGTGAGGCAAGAACTGATTCTTGAGTGATCGCTGTCACCAGATCAAAGAACCATAATCAACATTGGCATTTATTTCAGTATTTAATAAAAAAGGTGGTCAGCACTGGCAGGGGAGTCTAGTTCATGCTATAGCCATTGTTTGAAAGGGGAAGCACCTGGATTCTCTTTCCTCAATTGCCTGTTGTGTAGTTGAAGTAGGATCCTAACTTGGTGCCTAACCATACAAGTTCTTCTGGCTTTTAACACTGAAGCACAGAGCACAGTTCTTGCTTATCTTATAGCTTGGTGGCCAAGCCAACCATGGAGCTAGAAGTCTGTGATTCTTTCTTGTTATGTCTTAATGAAGATCAAAGTACAAGGCATTTAGCTGAAGACTCCTCCAAGAAGTGTCTAGAGAACACATGCAACACAGGTTTTCTTCAGACTCTAGCATCTGAACTCAAGCAAACTTTTCCCAGGGAGAACAGTAGGTACATTTTTTACCCTGAAAGAATTGGCTCTGACAAATGTCACGTACCTGCCTAAAAGCTTACATCACTAAACTTCTTTTTAAGACACTAGAATTATTTGACATATGAAACATATTTTTCACTAGCCTTCTCTTCAGAAATGATTTGCCAGTTGCAACTGAAGCCTGTTAAAAATATATCATCTCTCCAGTGTGGAAGGTTTCAGCCATGTAAAGTTTGGCACATAAAGCTGGCTGTTCTGTGTATTACACTTCTGTGTTCTGCTGGTAGACTCATTTGAGTAACTTTGCTAAACTGAAAAATATGTTATTGTTATACATAAGCTTATTAACTTTACCTTTTAAAAGTATTTGAGCATCCACTTGCAACTTCTTTTTCCTATCCTCAAAAAATAAAAGGCAAACAAATTGTGGGGGGAGAATAAAGGGGAGTCCCAGCTACACTGGAAAGCTGAAGAGGCTTTGACATGGAGGTTTCATTATCACTTCCACTCCCTGCCTGTAGGGATTCTTTAAAATGTCAACCTTGTGAAGGTATACCCATAAATATATAAATAATACATAATAATTCCATTTGCAGATTCCACTCAGGAATACTAGCCCCAAACCATGTTAGTCTTGCTTATACCAGAAAAATCATAAGTAGTATTCTATTCTGGTGTGGCTCCACTTGTAGCAACAGTGTTGGTGCTGCAATACAAAGTGGGCACAGAGCTTTTACTTCAGGATCATTGCATGAAGCTAACATATGTATGTGATCCCCACTGACTGTTGCTTTCTGCATCACAAGTGTAAAACTTGTGGTCTTAAAATAACACCAGCTTGACTTGATGTAATGGCCTCCAGCCATCTGTCCCTGGGTGTTTGGACTGGGTGATAATGTCTCACATCAGATCTTCCCACAGCCAAGTACAAGGAACTGTACATTATTAAGAAAGTACAGTTATAAGTTTGTACTGGCCACCTTAGTTATGGTGTTGCTCAAAATCTGTGTGACTAACTTTACCCAGCTTTAGCAGCACATGGGTATTCATGTGCGCACCATGTATGTTCCATCGTGATCCATTTATCATGAGCTGCTTTGGATATGGGTAAAGGTAAGAGAGCTCCTGCTGATTACACAGAGAGAATGTAGTCTGATAGACAGCTGCGCCTCCTCCCTTTTAGGATACCAGTGCTAGCCAGTATGGACCAGACATTAACAACATGGGAACGGCTACTTGGCAGTTTGGGTTAAAGGGGTGGGTGGTCTCAGCCTTTACTCATGGCAGCTTGTTGTCTGCATGATAAAAACTGTCTTGCAAGTGGCATTTATCAGCACCCAAGCTAGCAATCTTAGAGATTAGGAGCTGAGTGAACATAGAGACTGGTTTACCCTCTTGGCCCTCCCAGTGGCCCCTCAAAGAATAGAGCTGAAGGCAAAACCTGTGGACAGGGCACCCTGGGAGGCTTTGCCTAACACAGTCTACATAAAACCCATGCTGCTGTGGGATTACACTCTCCAGGACTCTCAAGTCACTACTCACTACTTTGTAAAACCAGTAAGTTGCTTTTTAAAAGACGTTAAAAGAATCTTAAGGAAAAAAAAAAGAAACAAACACCATAATTACTATAAATGCAAGTTTTCCATTGGGTCATACATCTTCATTTAACTTAGTGATTTAGTGATTCCTAAAGGAAATGATTATAGTCCTTTGTTCTTAAACAAATAAGTTGTGTTCTTTATCCTCCAAAAAAGCTGATTATATGATAGGTGCAGCTCTAAGGAATAATTATACTAAGTGGCTGTGGATACCTCAAAAGACAGAATACATCTATTATGCAGAATTCCCTACAGAAATCGTAGAAATCTTATATGCATTGATTGCTAGTTAGCATTAGAAAGACTTCCGCAAGTTGACTTTACCAAAGAAGCAACTATTTGCATTAGCAAACAGGCAACATCAGCTAGCTGATAAGAACACAGTGGAGTAATGCAATTAATATAGCTATGTCTGTTAATTAGTGTTTGCTGACTGTCAAAAGAAGATACTGTTAGGAGACAAACTTATTTTCCTGATTAAAGAGTAGGGCCCATCTTGCTGAATTGAACTGGACTCACTTTTGATCTAATTAAAGCTAGCAGAGTACTGTGTACTGGAAACTTGTGCCACTCTGACATACATTTGCATATTCATAAGTGAGATAGATTGATATTTTGCAATTAACATGGACCAATGAGAATAAAGCCTAATTAGCAAACATGCTCTCTTTATTAACTTTCAGGTCAGGCTTTTGTTGTACTATAAAGTAATAATGGAACAGGAAGTCTTTTTTAAGAAAAAGAGTTATGTCATATATAGTTCATTCCTTTCTCATTCAAGCTCCATCTACTTGTTACTCTACTATTACTCACAGCCATTTAGTTAATGACTGGGATGGTGCAAAGGAGGAGATGTATAGGAGTGAAGCGGGAATATTAGGTCAAAGTAGGAGTGAAAAATGTTGGTAAATGCAGAACTCTTGGGCAGTTTAGCTATAGAAAAATTCATTACAGTGTGCTGCTTTTTGGTTTTTTTATGATTTGAGTTGGCTTCATTCAAGCAAATCTGCAGGTTTTGAATGTTTTCCTAGATCTTCAAATGACAGAAATGAGATTACATCAAGAAGGCGCAGTACAGGCTGGAGTATGGTGTGTACATGTGGGCTTTAAGAAGCTTGCACAGCTACACAAAGTGTAGAATTTGTTAGAGTTATATATAAATAATACTTTTATACTTAAATCGTAATTTTAAAGATTAGATTGTAGAAATAATCAGAATCAGTTGGCAAACGACTTAAAAAACAAAATATGTCTCTATGTAGAGCTTACTACATGTGGTTTGCAGAAATAAGTCATACTCTCACATTACTAACTTATGTCCTCATTATGATTAAGTAAAGTTAATTCTATATGCCAGTGTTTACAAATTCACTGATTCTAGCCTTCTTTTTTTCTCTATTTAAAAACACACACTGATAAGGCATTTAACTGGATATAACACATCAGAAAATGGCTCACAAACAAATATTATGCAGTATAAACTTCCATTAACCAATAATGTAGTTGACATTGATTGAAAGTGATTAACTCTAGTGCTCTTTCTCATGTTGTTAGTTAAAATAAATACCAGTGTATAAGGGAAAAGTTGGCATCTTCTCATTTTGCAAATGGATTGAACAAAGCTGACTTCTTCCTCATATTAAGTTAAACTAAAGGATTAGTAGGTGCATTAGGGAGACACAGGAATCCAGGTAAAGCAATAATAGTCAGTGAGGCAGTCTCGCTCCATCATTCACCTTTCCTACTTAGAAGAGGTTAGTTACCTAATGATAAAATTTCATGGTCAATTTGGAATATGTAATTGAATCTGATTGTAAACCTACTGCTATTTCTCTCTTCTTCAGAGGTCAGCGCAGCAGTATAATTCCTGACCCCTGTCCATGAGCATTTTCTTATAACTGGCACCAAATACTATTTTGGAAGAGATATCTCTTTAGCCTCCAGTCAGCAGCTTGCTTCTGTGTGAGATCTGGCAAATGAGACACACAGATCCTATTCTCCAAATGTAAGTCATGGCAGCAGCCCAGGCCCCTTCCCATCACAGCCACCCCCCCAGGAGTTTGGCAGTGGCTCGGCTGGTCTGTCATCACTCGGCTCTCTACAGGTGGCTGGTCATGAACCTTCCTGAAAACAGAGGGAGCTAAACCGTATTTTCCAGGTAGGTCTGCCCAGCTTAGTGACATGCTGTCTGTGCTCCCAGGCAACGTGCATTTATGTGCATGTTGCAGGTGTTACTACCTGCACTGTGTCCACAGCATGCCACACGGCTAGAAGTCCACCAGGTCTCTGTAGTGAGTCGTGTATGTGGAGTCCAACTCCACTGACCCCCTTCCCGACCCCCTTCCCGACCCCCTTCCCATCTTTCATTTTCTTTCCTCCCCCTTCACCTTCTCCTTATGGCCACATGTGCCTCTCAATAAGACAAATACAGGGCTACCACATTCCCAAAATTCCTGAGAGGGGGCAATAATCTTCTTTGATTCTCTTTCTCCACAGTAGGACCCCAGCAGTGATGCCTGGGCAGGTGATGCACCACGATCTCCTCTGTGCTCCTTCAACCTTCCAGCAGAGGAGCTTTCCAAAGTGCGCCCTCTTCCTTTCATCTTTTCCACACCCTTGCTTCTCCTTTCTGACCCGGCTGCTGGGGTGTAAGGATCAGGTATGTACTGTAGATGTCCAGCCTCCCTTCTGCCTCCTGCTACTGCTGTCCCAGCAGAGCTGACACTTAATGAAGTCCCGCTTCTGGGACGTTGGCTCTACCTGCTCCCTCACTGGCTTTTCTCAAAGAAAAAGACAAAACATTTATACCGAGAAGGATGAAAAAAAAGCTTAGATATTGTCTGCAATCAGCAGAAATTTACTATGACAGGACCATGAAAGCAGAAAATGAGAATGCTCCAGGAAAAAATAATGCAGTAGCTTATGATGGACTGTAAGTGATGAAGTTAAGGCAAAAAGTGAAGCAATTACCCTATCTGCATAATGGCACGGTCTCAAAGGCTAGAAGGAGGATGCCTTACCCTCTGGAAAAGCATAGAGTTGGATAGAGATAGGGTAAGACTGAATCTCATGAGGCTAAGAATTCATGAGGATTTCCTGCATCTGGACACAGACCTCTAAGCAGAAACTTGCCTGGAAACTTATCTTAATCTGGACTCTTAAAGAAAGCAGCCTCCTCTCGGGAGGAGTGCAATTTTGTATGTTTATCTCAAACCTTGCATGAAGCAAAGAGAAAGAACGTCTCACTTGTGGATGATGATAGGCTCTAGGCATGAACAAGGCATCTGATTGTTCAGCTTGGGCAATATTGAAGCACTTGTGAGAAACATAAAGGTGAAAAATGGCAGAAACTGTGGTTTCTAGTGTTAGGTGATATCTCAACTGAGATTTCCAGAGATGTAAGCTTAAGTGTCCCTTAAATGCCTACGTCCTTTTCTGTGGCTAGCAGTTGGGTTTTAAAGCAATTTATTTAAAAGTCTTTCTTTTATTAGCAAGCTCTACATCTTCCAGGCACTGATTTGAAAAATCGCAGTTTGAAGCCTAACCCATTTACTATAGCCACCATTCTTTCAAAATGTCTTAGGTGTTCAGATGAATGACTGAGTGTTAACACTAGATAAATTCAGATTAGTGAAGAATTATAATTATCTGATATCAAAAGCATCTGACCGCTGGAAGAACTTAAGAACTGCTTTTAATTCACCATCTCAAGTAGCTTTTGATTCAAGATTAGATTTTCAGAAAGGGAAATACTCCAGTTCAAACAAGTATTAAATATAAGAAATCAGTATTATCTGTACTCTTGCTATATCACAGCTCAGATTAGTTGCCCACTGTGGTCTCCCCTGAAACCTGAAAGTTAATCACTAACTTAACATAACCTTGAATTGAAGCAGTTGGGGGAAAAATGGCATTAATCTCTATTAGCTAAACAAAAAAGCGAAGAAGAAATATTTTCATAGGCTTTTAGGTCCTATAATCATCTGTGTGAGATTGTTAAGAAAGAAGAATATTCTCCTGCTGGATAATTGTGGCATTAACAGCCCCAGCCTGGCTTGGAACAAGTGAATGCGCAGTGGATAGAGGTCAGGTGCCTGGCACTGGCAGATAGAAGGGAGCACAGAGGAGAAAGTAGCAAGTGAAAATAAAGGGATGACAACGATGCTCTGTCAGGTCATCTTTCCTGCTTTGAATGCTAAATAACTTAGGAACTGGAGAGGAGGGGGCAGCTTCCACAGCTTCCCAATCCTTGTGGTAATGGCTCATTTTCACTGGAGGAGAAAAGTGATTTTGTTCCTCTTCCTCAGAAACATTTAGGCTCCTAATGCCTCTTGAACACTCATTTCTCATTCATTTTGAATAGAAAAAATCAATTTTTTTTTTTTAAAAAGAACACCTCTTTTTCCAAACTCTTCTGGGCACAGTGACAATGGTGGAA
Source organism: Psittacus erithacus (assembly GCA_009867235.2). Classification (NCBI taxonomy): domain Eukaryota; kingdom Metazoa; phylum Chordata; class Aves; order Psittaciformes; family Psittacidae; genus Psittacus; species Psittacus erithacus. Next base: position 38,668 of record WYDI02035448.1, read on the forward strand.
TGAAATCTCTGAGCATACAGGGAAGTATCACAACCCAAGAGTGCTGAGTAGGAAACAAGAAGTGGGACTGCACAGAGATGTTAACACATCTGAAAATCATGTCCTTATAGACTTCAGAGACATTAGAGAGTGCCCAGGAATCCTACATTCTGCAGCAATTATGAGAGTCTTTTTCTGTGACTTCACAAAAAACAAAACCTCAATGTGATTCTTTTTCTTATGTGACTTCATCCATCCCCTCACTGACAGCAGAGACCTATAGTGGAAAATGAAACTTCTTCTTCAACATCTTCTCCAGTGTATGCCTGAGTATTCAGATACCAACATACAGTTGATATAAATAAAACATATAGATAAAACATACAGTTTTATCTGTAACAAAATTCCAATTGATTTAAAGATCTACAGTGATGTAATTTTTGTTGGGATAGTTCTACTGCATCTTTTACACTGAGATGCTAGATCTCTGACTGCTTTCAAAGTTCTTCTTTTAAATGTGGCTTCTGAGCCTACTTACCTCATCAAAAGAAAAATGAAGGGCATTAGGTACATTTCTACTGTGCTACACTATTCGTCTTGCATGAAAAGACAAAGCAAAATGGCTGCCTTGCATGCAGCAATTTGCACTCTGAATTATTCAAATGCATTTCTTTCTCGTCTCATGGTTAGATGGTCCCTGAATCAACTCAAACAATTCAAAGCGGGTAATAAATTGATATAATTTTCCACCAGCCTTGCAGAAAGTCTCATTCAAAACAGCTGCAAGTTTGTCAGTCCATCGCACTACGAAGACTTCCATAGTGGTGCATCTGATTCCTTTGGGTTACTGAACTTTTGTACTGGGGCTTCTTGCACTTCTGTGCTGGAGTTGCTACTTTCTTGTGCAAGGGTGTTTCAGATAATGCCTCAGTCAGCAAGATGTTCTTCTTCAAAGTGGCAATAATCCTCCTTATTGCACATCTTCATCATTCTTGTGGGTGTAATAGTTATTTATGCAAGAGATTTGACATCCCCATGCTGTTGTTGTATGCCATAATTCTGTCATAACCTAATTACCATACTTTGTGGGTTTTGATAATGATTTAAGCATGAATAGAATAACGTAAGTACAGGATGCTTTAGTTTTCTCTTGCCATACTATAGCATATTCCAAGTATGCATGTGTAAGGTGCAGTATGTATAAGCATCTTGCCTTTTTCCAAAGTTTGCCAAAAAACAGATGCAAAAATAAAATAGGGACAGGTGGAAATTTCCATGCCTACCAAGCACTCATCACCTGCTTATGGATCAGAGGTTCTTGGGAAGGACAGCCAGCTGCCTAACCTGCTGGAGATGAATCCAGGTATCAGAGAGTTAAAACACTTGCTCATTGGTTTTCTCAGCTCCTGTTTTAATTTGCTCTCTCTTTTTTTTTTTGGACAGCTCTGTGAAGGCAGTCTGGTTCGCTGCTTCGCCATACTAATGAGACTCATCCATCTGCCTCTGTCATTGCCAGGCTCTCTTTTCTGCTGGAAGTCAGAGATGAACGCTCAGGACAGGTCCTTTCTAGGCTGCAGTACTTAATCATTTCTAAACACGCTAGATGGCCTCAGGCAGTGAAGGCAACAAGCATTTAACCCAGGCTTGGCAGCTCAGGCTTCCACATAGTCTGGCTCTAAGGCTTGATAATGAAAAGTAGCTGTGCTTTTACTCTCCATTTAACCAGATGCTCTTTGCTTCTTGGGGCAAAAGGTTAAATAGATATAAGAACCCATGCTAGTTTTGAAGCCTTTTATTAGCAGCCCTTATAGAAGTGGAGTAGAACATTCTGCTCCCCTGACTATGTCTCTCGGGATCCTGTATTTAGGACTGTGTCCACTAACTAGAGGAATGTAACCTTCTCACCCAAAGCTCATTTCTTGTTCAAGTAACAATAAATAGAGCCTACAGCCCACTTTTCCACTTAATTATTTAATGTTCTATTTTTATAGTAAGAATGAATGGAGACATTATCAGTTTTGTTTAATGGTGGCAACACCTTATATTAACAGTGCAGATAAAGCATTTTTTCCACTGTGGCTGGGACAACTGATTTATTTTTCCACTCCATCTACTGCTCCATATGTCTCTGGAATCTGCCTTTTTCCCAGAGCTCATGTTAGTATAAAGCAATTGTCTGGGATGTGTAAGAATTAAGTATCCCATCATTCAGGCTAGACATGCAATTAGAAGAGTTGCACTAATTTCCACTGCTGAGACCCTGTCACTTTAATTTATCCTTACTTTCCTGCATTTAGGTCTTCTCTGGTTTGAGGCCAAGGGTTTTATACAGTTTGAGGCAGTGGTTCTGTAATGCCAGAGGTGGGGGGAAGGAGGAGCTGGTGGATGCGGGTAGGAGGGGGAGAAGAGCAGCCGGGGGGAAGTGTTAAGGGCAGGGGAAGAATAAGAACTGGACAAAAGGAACAAAATTGACATGTACACACTTTAAAGATCTAAAGCATGTGCCAAATAATAATGTGTGGAGTGGCTGCAAAGGAAAGCAAAGCTTTCAGGGAGGAAGTCTTTATTTAACTGCAGCTCTGGACATGTGTCTCACCCTCGATTATTTTCTTTTTTACATAGATGTTTAGCATTGAATCTTGGTGCCAGGGCTGAGTTTGAATGGCTTGGCTCTGAGCAATACCAAATCTGTCCTCTGCTCTGCTCCAGGTTTCCCAGAAGAAAGCCAGGGATGCAGAAACATCAGCTTCTGATCAAGTACCATCTCCCTGCTCCCACTGGCTCCCATGCTGCACAGAAGCAGGAATCCTCAAAATAGCAGAAATATGTCAGTGCATCGAGCTCCTGTATAAAAGTCCAGGGCAACCTCATACAAGAAAGTTTTTGTGCATCCAGTGCAGATCATTCCTGCTGCAGTCAGGATGATATTATTCCTAGATTCAACTGGTAAATCTTTGCAAAAACCCTCAAACTTTCCAAGCTTTCATGCAGCAAAACCCTCTAATTACATATATTCATGGAAAATGGTGAGTGGCTTTCTAATTAGGAAGAATTTTGATTCAGGTTATTTATATGGAACTGAGTTGATTTGTGTGAGCACTTGTCAGTCCAGCATATATGCAGAAAATATATGTTAATACCGGATGATATAGACGTATAGACCTGTAGTAAGTAGTTCTGTTGCTCCAGTGTTTTTTAAACAGGTAGCAAAAAGTACCAATACAATATACTTCAGTAAATTTAAAGAACAGTACAAGGAAAATTGGCAAACCACTTTTAGTAAGCCTTTTTTAATGGGATAAAGAAAAAGAAGATATAAGCTGCCATTCTGCTCTGCACTTGCATCTCAGTGATGACATGCTTACAATTTGTTTTCATGGTTTTTAATGCCAGAGAATATGGAACTCTGCATTAGTTATACTTATTACTAATAAAGTGTTGCAGAAGACTATATAGTGCTGATAAGCTATTAATCTAACTTAGGTCAGATGCTGCCTATAATTACCATCCATTTGGGTCTTCTTTTCCAGCAGGTACAAGACAAATGTAGCATCTTAGTAGATAGAAAGAAGGTTGCTCTGATGGATTTAAAATTACAGTTTCAAAATGTTTAATTTCTATCTGATTATAACTTGCATTTATTGAACAGTGGCGAAGATGTGAAATTTAAAAGGGAGACTATAAGCCATGGATGTTGCTTGGCATGGAGGAGTTTAATGTGTCAGAGTGGGTATTTCACCATGATCTCCATGCCAGGTTTCTGTGCACAGGTTCTAATTCAGCATCTTCTCTGATAGCACTTTGCAACCATATTCGACAAGGCCTCAAATACTGTTGGAAAGAAGCAAATATCATAATCCACTGATTCACACATTAAGCAGCTAGTGATTTAGACATTTGACTTCAGACCGAATGGAGGACACATCTGCGGGAGAATAGCCCAAGTTCCCATCCATGGCATTAGAACGCATTAAGGTTTCAGTCCTGTAGGACAACTGCGTTTGTGTGTGTTCACTTTTGTGGCCCACTTGCAAATCTGAAGCTGAAAGTCTGATGCAAGGACAAAACTGGGCATGTCAGCATAAAGCCTCAGGTGAAACCTAGGTGTGATGTAGATACTGGATCTTGGATATGTATTGTAGATGCTATAAATTTAGCTCAATTTCCTCAAAGGTATTTGGTGAAATGGAAGAATGGGGCACCTAAGTGAATATGAAGCTCTGAGAGTTTGTGAGGGAGATTTAGCAGTGAAATTGCTCGTAGTTACTATAGTTTTAAGCATTTTTAAATGCTAAGAAAAAATTAGATTATATTACCTATGTGCATATCAGCTGTAGTTGAACTTTACGTTATTAATTGGGTATACACACTTGTATCTGGAGATCAGCCAAGCACAAGACCCTGCTGTACTGGGCACTGCACAAACACAGCAACAGTTTCTGGCTAGAGAATTTCATCTTTATGGACAAAATAGAGTAAGGAGAGCAGAACTGAAAGGATGATGTAATCAGAGTGAATGTAACGATGACTTGAAAACACTGTATGAATATTAAAATCTAGTGATTTGCTATCTCAACCCTTGCACTTGGATGCAACCAGGGCAACCTAGATTACCCACTGTATGTGCATGGCTTATTTCTAGTAACTCGCTGTGTTTGATGGGAACAGAAAGGAAAGGGATGAAGAGCAATTCAAAGGATGCTAAGGTCAAGAAGCTCTAAAGAAGGGAGAAGATGGGTGTCAAAGTGAACAGGCAATTTCTAGTATCTTCCTGAACCCTGTCCTCTCATACTAATTTTGCTACTCCTCTCATACTCATCCCCTCTTCTAACTTTTACATTTTCAAGCCTTGTGTGGTCTCTGCACTTTGTGTTGCAGGGCCCACCTGCATCTTCCCTTGTGAAAGGCTCTGGTGACTGTTCTCAAAACAGAAGTCTTCAACAAATTTGCACTCACCACATAGTGATTTAGACTGTGTTTTGTTGGATAGCTTGTGTGAGTGAATATGTCGGACACCATGAAGATCTTAATGAAGTCAGACTTTTGCTTTGATGGGTTGTAAGTAATGGCAAGTCCCCTTCCCTTTCTGTCCTCCTGCGGTGACTGTCATTTAAAGCAGCTAAGTTGATCCCATCTGTCATACCAGAGATCAGCAGGGGAGTGCAATTCTAATGCAGCCAATCTTTTCTTATAGAGGCCATTTTGTAAAAACTCAGTGAAAATAAAATCCAAGCCTCAGGTAAGGTAGAACTGCAAGATCTCCTTACTCTCGAGGCACCTTCACAAAATATTTAAGGAAAATGTGAACTTGATTCATAGTCTGCTCTCCTGCATGTTCCATACTTGCTGCTTATGTTTACAAAAGCGAGATGAGAATGGCTTCAGACACAAATAAGCAGTATTAGCAGGGCAATTCTTCAGAAGTACACTTATTCTCTTCCAAAGGCATTTGCATAATAATAACAAAGGAAAGCTACATAAGGTAAACTACATATCAGCAAAATTGTTTCTAAAAATGAATGCTTTTCAAGGTTTTCCAAGAGGCAGTGTGAGCTCTTTGAAATCAATGAGGTAATTAAAAGTGGTGGGAAAACCGAATAAGGAAAAAGAAGAAAAGAATGTTTGAAAGCTATTAAATGCCCACTGGCCCAGTGATTACAGCATTTACCTGGAGCTTGGGTGACCCTGGTTTGCATCCCTGCACTGTTTCAGTTTCCCTATGGAAATTCTGGACAAGGAAATTCTTTTCTGTTCCTCATCTCACCTATAAAGCAAGAATTACAATATTAGCCTAATTCTGGGAGGTGTAATCAAGGTTGTAGAGGAGTGCAGAACAAGTTTGCCGGTGGTCCTGTAGTATTAGTAAATGAAGCAACAATTTCCCTTTGTTACTATAGCAGTTGTTACTATGTAGTAACAGCTAAGTAGTCCCTATCTAGAGCGACAAATTCATCAGGACCTAGCAAGGAAAGAAGGACTCAGGAAAGTTTGTTCCAGGGACCATGGCAGTGCTCAGTGGTCCTTTGTCATGAAAGTATATATATAATAAGGACCTCTATGCCCAGATATTATGGTGATAGAGACCTTTAAAAATTCCCAGCATTAAAAAGATGCTCTTCAAACTTTTCATATACCAAAACCAAACAAAAATAAAGCACTTTGTATTCTCCCTGATTTCAATGTATAATGCATAATGCTTTAAAGGCGTTATGAGAGTTGCAGCACACATCTAATTTTTGGCAATGTAATGTTAAACATGGATTTTCTCTCTAATGATTCCATGATAAGCTGTCTCACACTGCAGGTAAGAATATAATAATTTAGTGGAGGGAATTAGCAAAATTATCTGTGTCTTCCTGGTCCTGGCCCTGAAACTAATAGCGCTGTTGGCATCTGGACGCTGCACCTGTCATGAATTATGGCCCCTATTTTTACAAGAAGGATAAAACTGATATTTCAGTGCCATTCATCGTATATAATAAACTCTCTGCCTTAGTACAAATGCATTTATATGCTGGTACCAGAACCGAGTACAGAAAATACAGGCAGTCAACTGTATATGTTGAATACACTTTTTGTAATACTTTCTGTTGCGAATAAAATAAGTCACTAGGTCTGTTTTCTGAGGGTAGTTTGACAGAGTTGAAATTGCAAGCTCTGTGTCATGGAAAAGCACAATACCCTCTTTGCCCTTTAAATCTCGTAACAATGCTATAGCTTTGCCTATTGTATGGGCTCTGAATTGCCTGACCAGAAACGTGGACCCAGGGTTCATGTTAGCCCAAAATATTTAGTCATATGACCAAATGCATTCTGCTCACAAGGCTGTCAAGATGTCTGAGTGAGATAAATGTCTTATTTTCTTATGGTTTCTTATGAATGATAGTGCTTGTGAGCAGCAGGGCATGGGAGGCAGCACGGCCCAATCAGTTTTATTTGATTTTGGTGCTCTTCTATCAGCCACACCGCTTGCTGCAGCTCATTTTCTTACCAGCATTTTAACCCACCATCTCTCTGCCTCTTGACACCCTTTCCTGCAAGCAGGTAAAGAAGGTTCAAGCAATGTTCCCAGCTAGCTTCTGGGGCTAAGCCCCATCCCTTGTCAAGCTTCATCTTACTTAATGTAGGGCAGTAAGTGTGCCCCATGGTTTCTCCTCAGTGGGAGACTCCTATGCCCCAGGGATGGGTCCTTCCAGAGGGTCTGAACATTGCATTTCTGGCAAGGACCCTCCTACTTCTTCTCACATTTCTGACCATGAAAGCCCTGAGAGAAAGACTGAAGTGAGCTCTGAGCCCAGGTTTCCACAGGGCCTTACACTGCGCCACTCTGACAGATATTGCACATGCTCTGGTTTTATACTTGATGCTACTGAATACTGAGAAAAATGGGGATATTTTTTTTATTATTATTATTTTTTTATTTACTGATGGCACCATCTCAAATGCTTAATCAATAGACGTGAGATGGAAAGAATGGATCTGGTATTTTGCCAGTGAGATACAAGGTTTAGAAAGAAAGCTGATGTCCTAGCAGCAAAAGTTACTCTGGAGAAGCTGCAGGTTTGCAGGTTTAATCATCAGGTTTCATATAATTAAATACCCCAGAAATGTATTTTCAGATTATAGCAGCATTGACTCTACCCTCCAGTTATAACTGTCAGTAATCAGTAATGCCATTAATTCTTTTTAATACTCTTAGTAATTTCTGTACCAGCAATAGGCAATAATGTAAATGCTGAAGTGGAGGCTTTTAAAACCAGAATAGGGCTGTGACAAAATGAATCAGCTTCTCAGTTTATCTAGTTCCTCTGAAATCAAGGGAGTTATGCTAAGTTACACTATGCAAGAAGTGAAGTCATTTCAAGCATTATATGATTTAATAGTAACTCTGCCAAACTTGATTATACTTTCATAGGAGTAATAGAAAATAATAACAGTGTGGAAGGGGAAGGTGGTTTTTTTTAGCCTTGTGCATATATATTCATTCCATGGAATCACTGAGTAGACTGTGGAAGTAGCTACTTAAACATTGCTTTAATGATTTAAGAGTGTCAAATTTTTAAGAAAAAAGCTTGGATTTCTGTAGGAATCTTTCTACAAACAGTAACACTGAGTAATATTGTCTAATTTTGTCTCCCCCTTTCTGTAATATGGTCTGCTTTAGAAAAAGAAATAAGGAAATGAGCAAGCAGGAGAACAGCAGTGTATTTACTCATAAGAATTATCTCCTTGTCAGGGACTTTGCAACAAACGTGAAGCTTAGATCTTTCATTAATTAGGACAGAAACGGCATACAGGCACACTGGCCAAATGTTAGTGAAACTTTTCTAACACTTTTTTAATCATTGTTTGTAGAAAGGCTTTTTCTCCACTGTTGTTTTAGCCTTTCCTCTGTTATTATGAAGGACAATATATATCATTTTTATTGCAAAGTGCCAGGCAAGCCAGGATATTCAAATGAACAAACCTGGATGCTTTACAACTTTTGCCCTCTTGAAATCAGATCTGAAAAATATAGGACCTAAATATCAATACTGTAAGATTTTATTTTTATATCAGGCATAAATCTTAGCAACCCATACTTAACAATGAGCTCAGATTTCAACTTGATCTTTGGCAGGCTGAGAATTAAACCAGCACACTCTCCACTTTGTCTTCTCTCCCAGGCAGCAACTTGAAAAAGGCACTGTCTGTGCCAGCCAGCTTAAAGGTTTTATAGTTTGTGGAAGGCAGATACAGTACTGCCTAGGTGGGCCACAGGCTCCTCCTGGAAGACAAAGAGTTGAGTCTTGCATTCCCGAGCTCTCTTCTGCTTAAATAAAGTTGCTAGTTGCCTAATGAATGTTAGCTGTAATACTCCCTGTGGTCAGTGGGGCTGTTGGTTAATGAATTGCTTAATGTGCTTGATTACTGTTACTATGTGGAATGAGGGAAATAGCCAGAGAGATTTGAAAGACCCACTAGAGAATACGATGAAAATGAATTGGATCAATGAGAAGTTTTTGCTCATCTCTGAACAACACACTATGTGCTGCATTGTTGGAGTTGGGGATAATGTAATTTTGTGGTTTGTTGTTGTTCTTTTTATAATTCAGAAATATAAATCTCGGTTGACGTCGGGTTTTAGGCCTGGCCTTCCTGGAGTTATAAATGTTCCCCTGACTCCAGTCCTGGTTACTCACATGGACAGATAAATTAATTAGGAAAACTTTTATGCCAATTACTTTATGCCCTTGGCTTTCATATGTTTCTGAAGAGCAGCAGCTAATTAAAGATATGATTCATAATTACTGGTCGATCGAGTAGTTGAGTAATGGAATCAGGAGCTGTTCCAAAAAATTATCCATCACATCATTACTAATTGTTACATAATACATAAGGACATAGAATTCAAATAAAAAATTACTCACATTTGAAAGCTTCATTCAATTAGTGGGTTTGCGATATTTTTTATAACAATTATAAACACCGAGATAGTTCTCACATCTTTAAAGATCGCACAGGTTTTATAAATATTTATAATTAAATAAGAGTACAATTTCCAGTGAGTGAAGGACTCAGGGGCCTCGCTGGAGAAGTGGTTTAGTAGTATATTGAATTTATGGAAGCTGGAAATCAAATCTGTAGGTCAAATTAGGGCTCAAGTGAAATGAATATGATGGTGTCTTCCTAGACCTGTTTGCACAAGCCACGTAACTGCTGTAATTTGGCAAGTATTGCAGGCTAATTTCTAGAGAATAGAAGAGCTGTTGCAAGTTAGAACTTGGCACTGAACGATGTACAGAAATTTGCACAGAATTTGTCAACACTCATTTTTCACAGTCAGCATTTGCTGTCCCAGCAAGAAGATTGTAACAGATATCACAGCCTAGTGAAACTGGTAAAATGGTGGAGGAATAAAATAAAATAAAATTAGTAAAATAAAGTAAAATAAAATAAAAATAAATAAAATAATAAA
>WYDI02035451.1:0-17109 GCA_009867235.2 Psittacus erithacus
AGGGGCAGGATCACCTCCTTCGACCTGCTGGTCACGCTCCTTTTGATGCAGCCCAGGATACGGTTGGCTTTCTGGGCAGACTGCTGGCTCATGTTCAGTTTCTCTTCGACCAACACCCCCAAGTCCCCCATGAACGAAATTGATAGCTTTCACAATTTTTAACCTGACTTATGTAACTGCAACTCCTGTTCTCTTTTTGGACAGCAAACACCTAATCTTTATTAGCACACTGGAAGGCTAGCATTTTCCACACATTCATGCCTGCCTTGAAGCCAGACAGTGCTAAATGTAAAAAGTATTTACACTCTCTAGCTCTGTTTATTGCTCTTTGCAAAGGTCAGTTTTCAACTGAAATACAGGATGAATGTTTTTTCGCACCTTAAATAAAGGCTTCAACTTTATGAAGTAGTATTTTTTAGTATCTACTTATTTATGTTTAAACACAGAAACAGTATAGCAGGCAATTATTCATCACAAGGGGGACAATCTAAAACAAGTAATAGCTTATGCATAAAATACAGATTCAGGTACAGAAAGAACCTGGAGTCTCCCTGCTCTCATCCACTCCCTCTAGTGCGGTTCACAGGGAGAAGGCATTTCTTTTAATTCACTAGAAATAGCTAAAACCAAATAAATACCAGAACTTCTCACAATTTACCATGTTAAATAAGAATTCCAAAACAAACAAGTAAAATGGAAGAGCCAAAACATGGAACTGTAAATGTCCTTAGATTACCTAGCAAAATACCTTAACAAGGAGAACTGGTGGCTGCTAGTTGCATGCAATTTCACTGCAGTAATGAAGGTAGAACAGCTTTAACCAACACTGACATTTGCTACAAAAACTCCACCAACAGCAAAATCTGACATAGGGACTATATGCCAAAGGCAATGATGCTCTTATGTTACACTGCTATTTAAAAATAAAAGGGAAAAAAAAAAAAAAGTATGTGCATGCAGGTCTGATAAAGGTGAAAGAGCTTTCATCTTTGGTGGGCTGATTATTGTGACTCCTTACTTCGTACTCTAGAGACCAATACTGAACTAAATTAAAATTTCTGTTGGCCTGAGTTAACAAAACTAGTGTATGCCCAAGGAGACTCCTGAAGAGGTTATGTTACTCCTGTTGCCACCTAAACACATCCAATTTCACTGTTCTTGTCATCCACTGATAAAACATGAGTCCTTCAACCTATAAGCCTACAAAATCCTACTACTGAAGTTTTACACCGAGCGTAACAAACCTTGTTCTGTAAGACTGCTAAAAGTCTTTACAGCAAAATAATTCTCTAGAATAACACCTTCTTAAAAGAAATTAATATGATCAGTTTTCAGTTGGAAGTCTATTAGAGCTATGACAATGTATGAAAGATTTCATGTGATACTCACAGACCCATATTAAACCAGTATATTACTTTATATAATTCCATATCCATAAGGGAAGGCTGTTGATGGTATTCATAACTGTTGTACTAAGGCATTAACTAAATATATTTTTCAGAAGTTTTTTTGTATTCGAAGGTTATGGTTTTGGCCTGAAATACTGTAAATACAGTAAAACTTTTTTTTTTGGGGGGGCTAAGGGGGTGTTTGTTCTTTGTGTTTGTTCGGGGGGGGATGCTGGGGAGTGTTGGGTTTGGGTTTTGGTTGGGGTTTTTTTGTTTGTTTCCACTGTTTTGCATACGTGTATACTAAAATGACTGGATTTCCCACAGTTTTAATCTGGACAAAGTCAATACAATCAATTCAGGTGTTTTCACAAAACAGTCCTTGTGAAGAAATCATCATTTCTATTTCAACTAATGTTTATACCTGCAAAAGCTCTGAAACCATTTTGGGACTCAGCTTAAGATTTCATACTAATTCTGAGTGAGGGATAGGTAAAAAGGTTTTCTTGTGGCACAAAACATTTGGAACTCATTTTTTTAAATGACGCCCATAAATAACCTTAACAGAAAGTTAAGCACAACCATCAGCAACAGAAGATGAACTGTCCTTGCACAAACCCTTCCTAAGCCCTATATATAACCTATTCCAGCTAAACTGAAACCATTCAGAGCAACAGATTTCATAAAAATCTCATTCTCGTCTTCTTAGGTTGTATTTTCATGAACACTTTCATACTACATAAGCCACCACTGCTTCCAAAAGGAACTGTCCAACCTTCTCTTCCCAAACACCACATAGCCAGTAAACACACTCATGCAAGGAACCTCACAGAGCAGCTAGGTTAAAAACAACCTATCAAAACAATGCTGACATTAAAATTGATCATTTTGGAAAGAAAAAAACGAAAATGTTCAAAAAAGGGCTCCATTTTGATATTTTCTGATGGACACAATTTTACATTTTGGTTTAAGAAATGTTTTTCAGTTCTCTCCTTTCTTGCTAAAGTAAGTATAAATTGAACATAAATTCTGAGATTAAAAACCACATCAATTAGCCCAAAGCCATTTACCTTCAAAGGTTTTTTGTATATGGAAGGCTTTCAGCGTCATCAGAGTGACATAAAAATTTCAAAATTATTCACCAAATGAAATCTCTTATTCAGGCAGTTTAATGAAATTCACGCAAGTAGTAATCAGGCATACCACTAAACAGGGAAAAAAGGTTAGCTCTATCTATAGATCATCAAGTGTTTCAAACATCTGGTAGACATACTGTGCTAGGGCCTCAGATACCAGTTTTCATCTCTAGCTATAGAAAACCACAAGCGATTTAGTTACTGTTTCAGTAGCATAGCTCCCCAGCTGTGAAATATTTCACTGCTACAGTAAGGTGGGAATTAATTCATCAGTTTTCATGAAATTTTCTGATACTACAATATTAAGTGCTAGGTATAATCGCTTAAATAAAATACAAGAAGCCAAATACTCAAAATGAATACAGCGTAAGTTAAAGATCCACCAATATTTTAGGCCAAAAAAAAAAAAAAATTGCTTTGGAATAAAATTCGACTTTCTTTGCTTCTTCAGAACTGCCATTGTTACAATCACTGTGCTAACATACAGAAAGCAGAACCCAAGAATCCACTGTGATGGAAATGATGAGAATTTTGCTGACAAAATTAATCGATATGTTCAGTTCTCACAGGTCTCATCTAGTTTCTTTATAATATGCTGCAGCATTAGATCTGTTCTTACGCACAGTCTTATTGTCACTGTCCCTCGCTGCCAGTGAAAGTTAAGTACGTATTTGAACAAAGAGGTATTTTAGGACTGATATGATGTCCTCGTTTAGCCTCAGGGAAAAAAAAAAAAAAAAAAAAAGACAAGTGGCAGTGAGAAAAACACTAAGAAAGCAAAACACATTTTTTCAGGGCAACCAAGCACTGTTTCTATGTAAACCATGTCAAATGATATATAAAGTGAAAACAACTTCAGGGCATCACACATTTTCATTTGAAAAATGACAGATCAGCAGTTCAGAGCCTGCACGCTTTTCTAGAGGAGCAATGTTTCACACAGGGGCAGAAAATAGCAAAAAGGAAACAAGAAATTCTTTAAAAAAAAAAGAAAGAAAAAAAAAAGAGAGAGCCCAACATGTTCACACTTTAATATCCTTTTTAGATCCTGCAGTAAAAAGCATAAAATCCCAGCCATTTCTGATATTCTGCCAGACGTAGTTAAAGAAGAATAAATCTTGCACAGTCACAGCACCCGAATGGACACCTCACTTTGTACAAAATCCATCACCCTACTTACTGCTTTCTGACAATGAAATTAAAAATTATTAAATTGATAAAAAATCTGCCCTGTATTTAGTTCCTATATTGTGCACAAAGACGTCCTTTCTCTAACGAATTGCTAGTTACAACCTTCCCAAACCAGGAAGCATCTCTGCAGTGTCAAACAACTCTAATAATTTGGAAGTGTGAAGGCAGTGCACTTAAAAAAAAATGCAGCGAAATACAGTCCAAAAGGATTAACTGAACTATTACTACTTTTCTATGGGAATACATGTTAACTCCACTGAAGAGATGATAAATTTGCTCCAGATCAGGCCTACCTATTTGGATTGATCTGCAGCGTAGTCTTGTACTACTTCAATATTTGAATAGCACTAATGTAGGAAGAGGCTGTGCAATCAATGCAAGCAACAAGGAAAAAATCAGGTAAAGTCAGAGAAGCTGGCCCCAAAAAGAAAAATCTCCTACAGATAAACTTAATGGTTTAAAGAGTAAACACAAACAGACTTTAGGTCCTCATCATAACTGAAATAACACTAATACAGTGACCTCACAGATTTTCCCTTGATTTACTGAATCTAGCTGAGATTATAAATTGGGACCACTGATAAATGGACTTAGTGAGCACTAGAGGCAACTACAGTATCCAGAGGAAAACCCCCAGTGATGTTTAACTTGCTAATATTATCACCTGCCTTTATACAAGGGTAAGACAAAGAATCCTCCTTCTCAAATGGAAAACATACTGCCTTCTTTCAAGGGTTTTCACTCTTGTATCTAACCACTATGGCTAAAACAAAGCCGTAATGCACACTGACCTAAAGGAAATTCTAAGGGAAACAAAGCATGAAAAAGATTTCATTCCAAGCATGGCTAACGACTGCTTACATACTGCAGTCTTCCTTCCACCCCATTTCTAGTCTTACTCATTTAAATCTGTTTCTCAGTTTGAACATCCATGCAGTGAAGATCCACCCCTGTGGCCAATACTGAAAAGCTCATGTTCCTGTTGGTTCGAAAAACAAAGTCATCAGCCTGCATATCTGAAGTAACCAGACAAGGCCTGTCGGCTAATATTCAAGTCTATAATCACAAGCTAATAGAAGTTTTGTCATTTAGAGACAATTCCTGACTGCAGCAGTCAAAAAATTGGGGTCACCACTCAAGAAGTCCACAGCTGCGCAATGGCAGTAAGAAAAAAATCACAGAATCATGGAATTGTGGCCAAATGAAAGAAAATCCTTAAGATAGGTTCTCCCAGACTGTCACCATGTACATCACAGCTGTTGACCCTGTAGTGGAGATTTGCCCGAATGCTGCTGCTCAGTCAGCATCTTCTCTGAGAAGAAAACACTAACTCATCCGTGATGCAAGAAACTGAAGTTTTCAAGTTAAGTCAAGGCTTAGGATTTTCATTCTATGTACTTCACAAGAGAGCTCACTACAATAAACCTGCCACTGAGTACACCCCTGTACAATCAGGATATTTCTAACATGTCTTTCTACGTCATAATACAAACAAGTGGAGAACACCAAACCCTTACATCAAAGGATGCTTTTTAACTGCCTTTAAAATGTGAAAAGGAAAGTGATATTTAAGTATGTGCTAAGTAACAACCCACTTTCACCCATTTCTGTAAGCGTAATGTTTGTTTCTCCATTCAGTTTGAATTTTTACAGCCCTGAGATTAGTTCCAGTAAACAGTGTCATGGCAAATTTTGACTACCACTAAAATTCAAGGCTGCAGAATGTAAGGCCTCCTTCCAACTCGCCTTGTAGAACGGACATTTTGTTCCAACATTTATAAACCAGTTTGTTTCCAATCAGTTATGCCCTTGGGCTTTTTACTTTGTTCAGCTTGGAAACTGGACACAATAGACAGGTTTCACTTCCTGGTTCCCTCCTGCAATATTTGTCTTAGAAAACAATGCAAAGTAACTTTCAAAACCAATCGCTTTAATTACAAGTAAATAATATGTTAGATAATTTTTACTGAATCAACCCTTTCAAAATCTTCTTTTAAAACAAGACTAAAACAAAATAAATACTAAAATACTAAATGAAAGAGTATATATTATAAGCAACTCAAAAATACAATGATTTTCAGCTGCTGGGTGAACTCTTCTACTCCACTGAAAATGGAACTGAAAATGGAACTGAAAACAGAAGTTGTCTTTTCCTTTGGCAGGAACAGGCAGGGTAGTGAGGTGGGAAAGCTTCTGAGTGATTCCACAGCCTGGGAGCCATCTGGGGGTCTGATCCTGTAGCCAGACCCCAAGCATGCACAGGGGAGAACCCATGGCTGTGGGAGTGCTGCCTGCACCGAAAGGTGCACTTGCAAGGGAGACAGTACTTTAACCGGACATACCCTGGGAAAGAAAAACAATTCCCAAAGGTAACAGGCCAATTGAGGAAAAAAAAAAAAAAAAGATTAACAAATAAAAGGAGGACTTCTTGCCCTGTGCAATAAAATTCAGATAAAAGAGAGAGATGCAGCATGTACTGTTAACGCCTTTCTAAGTAAAGGCAACTAACAGCCACAGAAACTAAAAGGATGTGTGCTCAAGCTTTTACATATATTTCCTTTTGAAAACAAATACCACACTCAGATGCAATGTAAAAACATGTATATGCAGAGTCCAAAAGCTCAGAGACTGTTAGAAATGGTATTTAAACTAACATTCAACAAAAACATTTTCCAGCCTCTTCAACTATACTGACATTCCACTTACTGCCTCAGGAATTTGATTTGGTCAGTTGCAGTCCTGCATTTGTCACGGGACTAAATATGGCTCTTGTGTGAGAAAGTAAAGTGCTGATGTATAATTTGCCCTACTTGTTATTAAAATTGTAGCTTTCCCTGTTTTTTAACATGAATTAACTTTGTATCATACATTGATGCCTTTGCTGCATTTCTGTTAAGTTTACTACAGCAGAGATTCTACGTACTCATAAATAATCAAGGAGTAACAGTGAAACTTCACAGAGAAGCACTCAGAGGAACGAGCCTTTGACAACTCGGACCACATTTCTGATCACCTTGCTCAACACCTCTTTCTCAGTTTATGTTTGTGCCAAGACAGGTGATTTACTGACCCGCCTTGCAAGAGGAAACCAAAATGCCTGCCATGGTACTGAACCACTGCACTTCACTGCCAGCAGGAAGAGAGTCACTACTCGGGGAAAAAAGTACCTTTTGGAGCCTCCAGTATAGGTGAAGGTAAAGGTGGAGTCTGAGTACCTGAAATCTGAAAGACAAACAATTGTGTTATTACAACTTGCCTTTATTTTGGCTGAATTAGGCGGGTTTTACGGACCCGCATTCCGGTTACCGACCCCGGAGTGGGCGGAAAGGGGGTAGGGGTGAACGGGGGGAGACGCAGCATCTCCCCAAGGCCCTCGCAACAAGTGCCGGTGCTATGGCAACGGCCGGGATCTCCATTGTCGGGAGCGGCAACAGGCAGCAGTCAGGCACGCTCCTGCGGCGGATCATCGAGAAAGCCTCGAAACCCCGGGGAATGGGTGGGAAGGGACGTTTGTAACGGGAAAGGGGCACGTTCACCGCCGGCCGTGTTGCCGGGAGGACGCGGGTGAAGCCGGGCCGCCCAGGAAGCAGCGGCGCAGCGAGGCACCAGGAGCGGCACCAGGAGCTGCGCCAGGCAACGGCAGCACGCACCCGCACCCGCACGACTCTGCGTGCGGCCGCTGCCGCGATCGGGATCCCCCCTCTCCCCGTCTCAGCTGGCCTCACATGCTCTCAGAAAGGCAGGAGAGATGGAGGAGGAAGAGAGCGGAGGGCCGGCACACGCGGGCTCGGTAGCAGCCCCCGCTGCCAGTAGCGGCGGCGAAGGGCACGGGCACCGCGGGAGGAGCGCGGTCCGGGCGGGCGGCGGCAGCCTCCGCGCCGCCAACCTGGCGCTCGGGATTGAAACTCACCTGCAAACAGGCAGTCCTTCTCCGCCTTGCACTTTTGGATCACAACGTCAATATCCTTCTGAATCCTCTCTTGTCTTGAACACATCCCCATTAAATAAATCCCGAGGGAAAAAAAATAAAAAGCAGCCTTTATTTCCACACACCCCACCCCCCGGGCTGCCAGCTTTTAATACTCGGTCCGAAAGACAGACCCCGGGGCTGGCGAGCAGCAGTCCCCCCGGCGGCCCGGAGGGATCCGCTCGGCCGGCTGGAGGACGGGGGAGGAAGGCGGCGGGAGCCGATGTTGCATGCCCAGATGTGGCCGCCCAGATGTGCCGTCGCTGTCGGCGAACAGCAATTTCCTCACAATGGATCCAGCGAAGGGTGGCGGCGGCGACACGGGATCCCCCACCTCCCCACGCCCTCTGGGGTTTTGGGGTTGGTTGGCTGGCTTGGTCTTATTTAAAAGGAGGGAGGAGGGAGGGAGGGGAAAAAGGGGGGGGGAAAAGGGGGCGGGGGGGGGCAAGGCGACCCGACGCTCACATCCTGGCCCCTCCCGCCGGCAGCGGCGATGGCCGCGCAGCAGCAGCGCGGACGGACGGCGGCGGAGCCCGCAGCCGGTCTTTATCGGCGCGGCGGGGCCGGCGCTGCTGCAGCGACGCTGAGCTGCAGACACTCCCCTCGCTGCCGGCCCGGCACGTACGGCCCCCGCTGGCTCCCCCGTTGGAGGCGGCGCGGGGAAGGAAAGAGGCGGATGCACAGAGGAGTGTGGGCGGACCGGGAGGCGGCGGGATCGATGGCCCAGGCCCCGCCGCCGGCCCTCGCCTCCTCCCCCTTGCCCCAGCCCTGGGCATAGGCTGCCACCGCCTCCCGAGCAGCGGGGAAATGCCGATGGCAAGTGGTCCGGGCGGCGGGGCGGCCCTGGGGAGGCAGCGGGCAGCGCCGCGGGACAGGAGCGCTTCTCAGGCCCGGGCGGAGGGGCGGGGCCGGCTGCCGCTGTGTCCCGGGGGACACACGGGGAAGCGGTGCAGCGGCACCCTTCCCGGCCGCCCTCCGCGGTCCCGGCTGGCCGGTGCTGCGGGAGGCCCCTACGGGTGTCTCCGCCGGCGGCTGCGCTCCTGCCTGGCCCCGCGGGCAGAGTTGCTGTGCCCGGCCCTTCCTCGGCAGGGAGCCTGGCAGCAGAGCCTCAGCAGCCTGCCCGGCCGAGCCCTGCCTGCCTCCGCCCTGCCTTCGCCCTGCCTTGTCCATGGGGATGCGTGCCCGCCGAAACAGTGAAACAAAATTGACGGGTCCCTAGATCCTGTGCGCCCACCGCGGGTGTTAACCGTGCCACTGTCCCTTCAGTCTGTCTCAAATCCAAGGGAGAGGACGCGGTCGGTTTCTCGGTACAGTGCCTCACAGTCGGCGCTAATCCAGGCTTTGGGCACTAATGAGATAATAGTAATAACCCTAAAATAACTCAGAAGGAGTGGTTGTGTTTGCAAAACTGAGCATTTTCCATCAAAGGACAAAGTGAATAATTAATAAAAATGGGTGTGAGTGTAGTAGAAACGATTAAAAAAAATGAAAGAGTGTTCACAAAATTTGTTTTTTATATTTTCACCCGATCCTAAACATCTCCCATGGATTATTCATTATTGAGCTCTGTTGTTTTAGTGTTTTTTCATTTAGCAAGTCTGCATTAATCATGTATTGTTGTTTTCAGACACAGGAACACAGTCATTATTTTCTTGTTCGTACATGGAAATGGCTAAAACTGTGAGTATAAAAAGATTCTATATTTATTCCTATGTCGATAAGATTGTGTCTGAAGGAGAGAACAGAAAGGAAATTACAATACATCATGTGATAGGGCTCTCTGCTTCTAAGAAAATAATTTAACTTGAAGGGAGATTTCCAGATTACTTTTCAGTTTGGAAGTTGTACAAGAATGTTTTCATGTCACTCTGTCCTTGGGTAAAATTTGCATATGGTTAGGAACAGGATTTTTACCATAACAGCTCACACTTTTTCCCTGGTACTTTACAAATGGGGAATACCTCGCTAATGTTTTTCAGCAGTAGATACCACTTCTGTATGAGCAACCTGATCTAGTAGAAGGTGGCCCTGACCATGGTAGGGGGATTGGAACTGTATGAGCTTTAAGTGCCTTTCAAACCCAAATCTCTCTGGTCCTACTGCATCAAGACATTTCCAAGGCAGGATACGAAATATGTCACTGTAGTCAGAAATAGAGTGTAATATTGTAAGACACTGACATTCAGTCAGGTTACACCAGCTTGGTCAACAAGGGATGCTTTTCTAGAAGTTTTTTCCTAGATATTCAAGATGGGACATCAGCAGCCATGCTTGCTGCATTCCCCTTAATTGTTGTTAAAAGATGCAATCAGAACTTGATTTATTCTGTTGAGATTTTAGTCCTGAGCTTTGTAGGGAATGGTCCCTGTTATCCCTCCCATGTGGATCAGGAAGGGAGGGTTATTAGATAGTTACAGGGTGTTTGTGCTGACAGTTTTGCTCACAGCTTAATCTGACCACAGGGTTCTTCTCAGTGTTATGTCAATTAACATGATTTTTGACCGCCTTTTTAAGCCTCACACTGTTTTCATAGGCTTGATAACAGTGAAGTCGTCCACAAAGAAACACTGCTGTCTTCAAGAAAACTAATATGGCTGGTACCTGGTTTCACAGCATCAACTGGATAGAACAAGAAGTGTGGAAATATGGTTGGTTATTTATTCCATTTATTGTAAGTGACTCTTAAATTTCTGGGGTTTTAGCCGAACTGGATTTACTGGTTACTCTAGTACTGTTAAACAGGAATAGCTGATTTTGGTGAGAAAAAGATTAAGGTCATTCTTGTGGTTAAAATAGTGAAAATTGAAGTGCTAGAAAATCGAAGTGGATCTTTAGAGTTGATCCTTACATTTGCGAAGATTGACAAGCTGCTGACATTCAGGGACCCTAAGCGTTATTGCAGCAGGATATGAATGTGTGCTGTTGTCCCTATAATGATGTCCATTATAGCACCCACCCTCCTGAGGAAACTTTCTGAAGAGCTTTACGAGTAATTTCATGAAAGATAGGACATTTGGTCTTGGAAGTAATGGTCTTCGCTCAAGGGAATTCAATATATGTCTTTCCAATTGCTTTTTCAGCCTGGAAAATTGGCTCATGTCATTTCTAGTTTTGTCCCAAGTTCAGCTCAGATTGTACTGAACTGATTACCCCAATTAAGTGAAAAAAACCCCACAAGTAACTTCTGTGTTTGCATTCCTGGGAACCGGGAAATATTTACAGTGGTGTAGATAAAAAGAAGTTGAAATCCATGGAGCTACATGATCATAAAATATATGTGAGAAAATTGGCTCAAAATGGAATAGGGAAAATTATCTAAAGAGAGAGAGAAAGAGCATGGTGGAAGTGTCCAAATAATCTGTAAGCAGTGACTGAGAAAGTTATTGAGGAAATGCACGTCAGCCAATTTCTGCTCATAGAGGGGTTCTGCCTGCTTCAGACTTAGCAGATTTTTTTTTATTTTAAGCCAGAAAAAAGTCTTTCCACCTATTAGGAAAGCTGTTAGAAATGTTTCAGTAGGCATCAGGGCGCCCTGTTCTGTTCCCAGTTATCTTCTTTATATATTTTCTAAACATGTTCCTGTTACATACAAACACATATTAGAAGTCCTAAGAGAAATGAAAACATGCAGATTTGCCATTGTAGAGAATGTACAGAATTCAAGGCAATCTGATATGGCATCTGTCAGATATTTTGAATATGGGAGAGTATTCAAAAGGGCAGAGATAACAAAAGAATGCAAAACCCTCCAAAGCCCAAAACTGACATCAGCCTTCCAAAACAAAACCAGAATCCTTTCTCCACTTTTATGTTCTACAGAAAAAACTCTAGTACAAACCAAACTAAACCTCTGCCTTTCTCCAGATGTAAGGACTTTTTGCTAGTTGCCAATACAGCAAAGCTCCGTGATGTCTGTAGATGGTGTGCTCTGGAAAATGGAACGTTTAAAGCATCAATACTGTTCCATTCTTGAAGCATAAAGCACAATGTTACCCTTCCAGTAAACCACCTCAAAATGACACGGTCATTTCTAAATGACGCTGTAGCGTTAAAGTCTGAAAACACAGGCACTACGTTGTGAGAGATGTAGGAGCAGCTCTTACCTGTTCCCACCAAAAGAGCAGTGACACAAAGCATAAGGAAAATGTTAAAGCTTTAAGCATGAATTTCACTAGAACGCAAATACTAGCAGTTACAAACTAATATTCTGATCTAATGTTCAAGTAAATACTCTTAAGGTTCATTATCTAAACCTGTTGCAGTTTTAAACAGATACCAAGTCAGCTGTCCTCTACACCGTTGCTCTCAGTTGTCCGTCCAAGTAGTCATTGCCACTCTTTGTAGCCACCAATCCCTAGCCAAAGCAGACCTTAACAGAATACAAAGCCACTCAAATCATGATTATGATTTATTTTATTAAAGGTATAAATAGATATTTTATTGAAGTTGTAAGTAGATTGGTGCCTTTGGGCCATCTCTGTAAGTCTGTCATGGCTTGGATTGAAACACACCACATGGTGGACCTATCATTATTTATAAGGGAATTTTACTGTGACTAAAGCACCTTAGCTGATTTTTTTTGAGTGGGTTAGCACTGGTGAATGATAAAAAGCCTTTGCTTTTTAAAAAAGAATGGCAGTTAAAATGTAATTAATAACACTACTGCTTAATGCTTAATAAAGCTTTAAATATTTTTGTGTGATAAAACCTGAAGTAATGATTTAGGTTACAGTGCGAAACAATAGCTTAAACCATCACCCGTCCAATTCTTCATGAGATTTTTTAAATTATTTTAAGCTGTCTCATCTAGTGTAGGGAGTGAAAAACCTTCAGCTGACGTATTTTAACATTATATATTTTACTTGTTTTTTTCTAATGGAGTGAAAAAAATAAAAGCATTTATTTACCAGAGGACCAAGGCTTATTTTTTCAATTCAGTGTTGCAATTTCCAAAGCAGTTGTATTTATTTTTAAATAAAAAATAAATATATAATATATATATGTATATAAAACAGCAGCAATAGTCACCTTAAAGCAGAAGGATGTGCGTGTACAATTGTTACACACAGATGTGTGACCTCTAATTTTTTGTCAGAGATCAAGTACTCACTCTTCCAAATGTCACTGATGCCCACACTCGCTAAGCCAATGGCTGTTGGCATGATAAATGCTCCTAGCAGTGTTCAATAAATCATGCAATCTGAGTCCCAAATGACACCACCATTTATAGTAGCTCTTTGCATTACACTTTCAAATGATGGTTTTAACTTGTTTTTTCTCCTTCACTAATATCACCTCATCTTTCAGTCTCTGCCTGTGAGCCTAATTTCTCCTATTCCTTTTTCCTTTCCTCACTAACTTTTACACCATTAAGACCTTTTTTTGCTACTGCATCTCATTATTCCCTCATTTCAACTCTTCTGTCTACCCCATCCATTTGCTTTTGCTCTTCCACCTAACTCTTGGCCTCTCCCTTCATGAGCAGCTCAAGGAAGACGGCTAAAATGGAGTTTTCTGTACAGAAAAAGTTTTGTAAGAGAGGCAACCAGGAATATTTTTAAACCTTTTATCCATGACTTTCTGATGCCAGTCAGAAAAAAATCCAGAAGGGGAACCCTGTGTTTCCTGCCAGCTCCTGAAGTGAGATGCCTCTTGCCAGCATCCTCTTTATTTCCATGAATCACGGACATTTCTGTCTGCGCCGTGGCAATGCTCAGTAAGGCAAGCAGCGGGGCCTCCATCTCAGTTACTCTGGTAGCTAGGATATTTCTCCAGAAGTTGAGAGTTGTAAGCATATTCTCATAAGTTAACATTAAGTTGACTCTTCCTGCACCACAGTTACACCCCAAGGTCAACCAGTAATTAGTGGTGAAGGTACCACCCTGCTAATTGTAACAAATGGCTTCCCAATCAGTCTGAGGTGCTTATCTCCAAGCTGCAGATAAACACCTAAGCCCAGGCAAGAGGCAGAATTTCAGCTCCATTCCTTACTTGGCCGTGGGCTGTGCTCCCTTTACTGCTATTCTAAATCCCCTTTCCAAGAGCCTTACTGCTCCCATTCACTGCACAGGGAACCTGGATGGCTTAGCTATGGTCATGGAGTAGGTGGCTTAGCTAGGCTCACAGAGTAGTTGCATTTACTGCTGTCACAGGTAAGCACTGCTGCTCCCAGTTTACACTTGGTCCCAGATGATAATGGCTCAAGGGTATACAGACTGTTTCCGAAATCTGTAGTATCACTGGTGTTATTTACTACAGCTGTACTTAATACCTGGCAAGTCTCAATTGCCAAGCAACTACAGGTTAAAAAGCCGTAAAATAAAGCTTCTCTGTTGCGTATATCCCAATTGCAATTTCTTAATTGGATATAGACATGCCAGAAACTACTAAAAACTCTAAAATACTTACCTTGCTAAAAATACCCCATTTAGTCCTTTTTCTGCAACAGTAAGTTGCAGAAAAAGGACTAAATGGGGTATTTTTAGCAAGGTATATGATTCACTTTGTCACCATCTGTTATCAGGTATTGATGCTTTCCTGCTGTAACTGCCTCCACTGCAGCCAACTTGTGCCTGATCTGAACTAAGAATTTGTAATCCCAAATTAAAAGGAGTTGTTATGTACTCTCAGTTTAGCTGAAATTGGTAGGGTGGGAAGCACTCAGCGCCTTCTAAGATTAGCCCTTAGAAACTGAGGAGTAATTCCATCAGTAGACCTCATCTCATTTATGCTGCAGGCTGTGGGGTACTGTTTTGATCTCGGACAAACTCTAAATGAGAAGCTGAAAAAGAGGGAAAATCAGCACATGCAGAGTTTCATGCTGCTGCAACTACACTTATTGCTATACCCAAGCAAACTCATTTAGTGTTTGCTCAGCATTTCTGCTGTTTAACCTCATAGATGTAATTAGATTTGGGGCCTGCAATTGTTCCCTTCAGAAATTTGGAACTGGGGGTTAATGCAATGTTCAGTCAGCCTTCTTAAACCAAGGCACTCTTTAATCTCTAGGAACTAGACATAAAGAAGGTGACATTTATAATAATTAATGAGCCTATGCAACTGTCTCATCTAACTCTTACCAAA
This sequence comes from Psittacus erithacus, assembly GCA_009867235.2. Classification (NCBI taxonomy): domain Eukaryota; kingdom Metazoa; phylum Chordata; class Aves; order Psittaciformes; family Psittacidae; genus Psittacus; species Psittacus erithacus. The sequence goes on from WYDI02035451.1 coordinate 14,766, forward strand.
AGCATCCCAAGCTTGCAGACAAAAGCCTAACTTTCAGGCTTCATGTGGATGTCTTCCTTAGCCACTTTCCCACAGTCTCCTGTCCAGTGTCCCTGTGGCTAAGGAAAGGGGCTTGGCTTTTTAAGTGCTCATAGGCCATCTTTTAGGGTTGTTTCTCATCTGGTAAAATAGTTGTGTAGCCTAGCAGGAGCCAGAATTAAGTTTTTTGCTTCATAAATAATAGCTTAGATACAGTGTACAACTCATAGAAGGGAATATATTGTGTGGGGTTTTGCTTATTTAGCTGCTAGAAAACAGCCAAACTTGTACAGTATTCATCCCATTAACCATTTTGGTAGTTATCCATATAATTTGTTTGCAGGCAGTGTTCTTGATTACCACAAGACAAACCCGTTCCTTGGCTTCCCTGTTATCTTAACCCTGAAGTACCATGTGAGACAACAGTATCCAGAATATGGAACTCACTGTTAAGCTAAGTAACACCATAATCTAAATAATTAAAAATCTTCAGTCTCTGCTGTAAACCAGTCAGACTGGATCAATTAAAGAAAATCTTAGGCAAAACGTCTGTGGAGTTATAAATCAAACCCACTGAAATATCTGGAGAAACAAATCCACTCTTTTTCATGTATTTGCTGCATTTGCTGTACTTTGTACAAAATCATGCTTACCTCTTTTTAAAGGTGAGCACAATTACCTGTTTTTCCTTTTAAAACTGTGTGCTATCTTCGGAAGACTATTCAGTAGATGACCAGCTTTGATGTCCAGTGGGGAGACTGCTACCTGTCTACAGGATAGGAAATGAGACAGAAGTGGCAGTGAAACAAAATCTGACACTCCTCAAGGACACATATCTCAAATGCAAAAGAAAGTGTGCAATATTTACAACAAAAAGATATGTCTGAAGTAAATCTTCAGTGTGGCAGGGGGAAGGGAAGGCAGGAAGGGGAGGGAAAAGCTAGAGAAGTCAATAAAACAAGTTCAGAAATTACTGGCAGAAAAAAAGTCAGATTTCTTTTACTTGGAAATGAGGAAATATTTAAGTACTTCACTTGGTTTTGTTTTTTGTTGGTTTTGCTGTTGTTTTTTTAATAAAGGAGATAATGTCAGTATTCTTGCTTCTTGTTAAAAACCATACTGTCCTTGGGTATTAAAATCCAATAACAAAAACCTTCCTTTTGCAAATTGCATTTAAGCTTTCAGCATGAGTAGTGCCACCGATACAAACAAGTTACGAATTAAAAGGAAATTGTTATTTTTTTAGCACGTCGTAGTTGTGCCACATCCATACTTTGAGTTTTAGAATCCGTAAGTTTGTATGCAGCATGTAACAAAACCTGACATTTTCTGTAAGCCTGTTGAAGTGTTGCCTATTCTATTAATATTATCTTTATACACGTCTAATAATATTTAATACTAAAAGCAAGTCTCCTTTAGTCCAGGATATTATAGGAAAGTATATCAAAATCATTCACTGTCATTGTTGAAAAGATTCCTAAGTGACTTTGTGAGGGATTAAGTTAGGATATGCCCATTAATGAAGCAAATGCCTATACAGCATATGAGTTTGAGCATTCACAATGCTATCATTGTGAACCTTCTCAGTTCCTCCTTTGATGCACAAACCATTCAATAAAACCAAAGTTATATCCTAAAAGTAAAATAAAGATACACTGTTTTAGACAAATCCTTTATCACAGCCCAGAGGGGTACCATATTACTTCAAAATCATAAAATTAATGAGGTAAAACCATGAAAAAAAAAAGTTTCTGGATTAAGTGTTGTTTTCACATCTTCTATATGACCTTTTTGTCTTTTCTCTTCTTACTCAATTCAGTTTTGATTTTTCTCTGAAATGAGATGTAGGCTGCCAGCAGTGAAGTAACCCATTTTAGAAATCCTGTTGGAGCCCCATCTGTTTTGGTTGAACTTCGTATTTATTTTGTCCCATCTAGCACTAATTATATATAATGCAAAATGTAGATGATCTGTCTTGTGACTGATAAGGTTGTTTTACAAGACTTACAGTGTGTTTATACGAAAGGTTGTGTAGTATGAGACCTGTTTCTTCTCACACTCACAACATAAAGAATATACTTGTGTAAATAGATTAAGTCAATTATACAGCTATCCTTGCTCTGTGAGTGTTGTGATTTAAGCCCAGCTGGTAACCCAGAACCACGCAGTCTCTCTCTCACTCCAACCCCCTTCCTCCCCCTGCTCCGGGAGGGATGAGGCGTAGAATTGAAAGAATGTAACTCCCACCGGTTGAGATAAGAACAGCCCAGTAACTAAGGTATAACACAAACCACTGCTGCTACCACCAGTAATAATAATGATAAGG
>WYDI02035455.1:0-39683 GCA_009867235.2 Psittacus erithacus
AAATAAAATAAAATAAAATAAAATAAAATAAAATAAAATAAAATAAAATAAAAATCACAGTGCTGACTTGCACAGAAATACTGGGAGGGTGCTTGACACAATGCTGCCAGAAACCAACATCCAGATTTCTAACAGCCACTGTAGCGTTTTGACAGAATGCCTCTCCATATGAAGGCATCTGCTTACAGATTCAAATGCACAAGTTTGAGCCTTCCTTCAGACCCACACACAATTCCCATGTTGTTGGGCATTTCCATGGAAAAAGGCACCAGTAACTCATGCTTAAAACTGAAGTCAAGCATTTGCAGTTTTAGACACCTCATTCTGCCATATACCACTGACAAGAAGAAACCCATGAATTTTTCCACTCTCAGAATGAAGATTTTCTTCAATTTCTCTCTGCTGGAGAACTATACATTCCTTAGATCCTAATGAATTAATCCAGTATTATAAAATTCACCAGCACTTATAACAGCAACTTTTAAATTGATTAAATAGTACATTAAAAAGACAAACTTTACCACAATTTTTTCCAAAAGAAAATGGTGAGAATAAGGGGTAATTTTACTAACCGTGTGTACTCACAGAGGCTCAAATGCCACAGGTTTTAAAAATGCTGTTTGAAGCATTTTAAAGTATGTTACTTACCGAAGAACTATCGAGTAAGTCATCCTTCTTTTCAGATTTTTGTTTCTTTTTTCTTTTTTTTTCTTTCTTAGCTTTTTTTAAATGCTTATCCTTTTTCTTCTTTTTCTGCACAGAATGTTCCTACAAGTAAATATTTGTAAATGAGTAAACCACCCAGATGAAAGAAAATCAGTTTGCCCAGAGAAGCTGTGGCTGCCCCAGCCCCGGAAGTGTTTAAGGCCAGGTTGGACATGACTTTGAGCAAACTGTCCCTGCCCACTGCAGGGGGTTGGAACTAGATGATCTTTAAGATCCCTTCCAACCCAAACTACTCATCCTGAACAAAAGTGACATGGAGCCAGTAACTTCTGTTCTCCATCCAGAGAAGTCTTCTGTTCTTACAACTCTGTGAACTGCATACAACACAATACAGTGAACTTCTGATTTTCTCTTTGAAAAAACTCTCCAGGCAATTACTTCATTGCAAAGCACAGTTCACTATCTGTTAACTTGAGAAGTTAGCAAACCTACCTTAGTGCACATTCACCTTTGAAAGTATCTCAGACAGTGCAAAACTTGGAACTTCCATACAAATGCTCTCAAGGACCAAGCAAGTATAAAAGAATTAGCATTTGGGGCTGCAGAATGTTCTTTCCTTTCTGAAAAGACCATTATGGGGCTAATAACTAGAAATACTTTTGCTACAACTTCTGAAAAAAATAATACTCACTGCAGAGAGTTTCAATTCCTGAAAAGGATTTTTATAAACCACATAAATAACAAACCTTACAGCCTCTGAAGCCCCCTCAATTACTTTCAGCAGAAACATGACTTTCCCAAGCAACTTTAATGCTAAAATATAACTTGCCATTAGAAAACTCTTTATCTCAAAGTGCAATAATCACATCTGATTAAACAGGAGAAAAGTTACTTTTTATTACTACAACCCTAATTTTGTGTGAGAAGTCTTGCAAGACTGAGCTTGCTTTTGATTTCTGGTTTTTTGTGGGTTTTTTAATAACTAAAGTCAGAGCAAAAACTAAAGACACAGTTTGGTTTTCACCCTCAAAGTCCAAGTTTTACCAGAAAGCGTATTCAGTGGTACGCCGAGAGATCCCATGTAATTTTAAAAAGACCAACAAAATCCGAGATGAGACAACCAGTTGAAGTCCTTCAGAAAAAGAAAAACCAAAACCAAACCAAACAAAAACACGCAACAAAAAAAAACCTCTATGCCCAAACAAAGCACTCTTTCAAACCCTCATTGTCTACTTTCTTAGAAGCCCCAGGTGATAAACTAACGCACTGAAATGCAAGCAAGGCTGCTACCCAGATGCCTTTATTTTAAAAGAAGGGACTTTGGAGAAGGGGGAAAAAAAAACCACACCAAAAAAACACCCAAAATTTTTAGCTCAAAAAAAGAGGCCAAAACATTGACTTGTCTCTAGAATGAAGCTGAGAGTCTACAAGGGTGAATATTAAAGTTTAACATTCAAAAGCCAGGGATTAAGAAAGAATGAGTTAAGAGCACATTGGGACATTTATTCCAATATCAGAACAGTTTTTCAGTATATAAATAAACAAAACAACAAAAGAATAAGCAGGACGTTAATTCAGTGAGTGACATAGTAGTTGAGCATAACAGGGTCACCAAAACCACCCAGGACTCCAAAAAATACAGGTGTTTCCTGCTACCTCCCCATGATCCAGAGAGCTCACTGGCTAACCCTGGCCACTCTAACACACCTATCCACCTGGGACAGCACCCTTGAAAGTTCATGCGGAAATCACTGACTGATATTCTCTGTTCTAGTCCATACAGTTGACGATGGCCCTTCTGTCTTAAAAAATACATTCTTGTGACTAAAATAAGGTAACTGATTATGCCACATTCATGTTCAAGCGAAGGGTCATAACCCTCACAAAATGCCTACAAGTCACAGATACACAAAACCTAAGCTTATAACTGCACAGAGATGAAACACTGGAGATAAAGGGAACTTGAATATAGATCTAGATGGGAAAATGCAACAAAAACAGACTTCAAACATGTTTGCTCCACAAGCAAACTCAAAGCACGCTGCCAAGAGTTACACTGGATAAAGGGCAGGCTTTCTGCATACTCCATTTCACTTCTGGTTGAGAAAGACTTGCAGCTGGAGTGAACAGTTCCCTTACACCCCCTTTAGCAGTTCTTGGGTATACACATCTATTAACACTTCAAATAAAGGCCAAACTCAGCTTGTCAATATGTCTACAACTGATCTGCTCTTTGCCTGCCTACAAAGATCTAGGCTTTTATCCTTCTCTGTAGTAACAGGAATATATTTTTTAAATTACTATTTCCTTCCTGTTACCAAAGTTACAAATATATATTGCATAAAATTAAATTAACATTATAAATAAGGTAGAAAAGGAGATTTTATACCTTTTATTAAATCTAAGAATACAAAAAATAGGCAAGTCTTTAGGTAACTGAGATACATGATCCTAATAAAAGAGGTGGATCATCATTTTGGCTGAAGTATACAAACACATATTCAGAAGACAGAATGATCAGAAATCATCATCAAACTGCAGCCTATTGTCTCCTGAATAGTAAATGAAACAGGACTGGGTAAGATGAATCTGTAGTGGCAATACCACCAGACTGTCAAAGACAGACACAAAAGCATTAAGTTAAAGTTTGTTTCTTCTTAGATGAAAATACAAAGTATAGAAGACTCCTAACAATATCTGTATGCAAAATATAAAAAAAAAAAAAGCTGCCTAGAGATTTTAAAAGGTGAAAGAAGTTGTATTTTCATCTAAATTATCACTTTCACATGAGCCTAGAAAGTTATCAGTGATACTGATTCTTTCTATCTCTAAAACCTATCTAGCTCCCTCTACCATCAAATTGCAATATTCATTTTTTATTGTCAGTAAATACTTTTCCCTCACACACGCACAATTATTTCAAGGGAGGGAGGGAGGAAAATCTGTATACATTACTAGCTTCAAACCTTACCTTTCTATTCTACTTGTCTTTTACGACACAGGGCTTGCTAGCTGAAAAGGAATTAAAACTAGTTAAGTCCCCGGTCAGATTTACTGGTTTATGCTATGAAGGCCAACTCTCAATAGTTTCATATCTCTCAACCCACAGGACCTTAAGCATTTAATTCACATTAAGGCTCATTAACACTTTATGATACCACAAAAATATTCAATAAACTGCTCAATGGCTACCTGCCACTCAAGGACAAGGCTCCACTCCCACAGCTCTCCTCTCCACATAGCCCCTCCTGTGTTCCCACCACCCTGCCTGCACCAGCCTGTCCCTGTACTCCAGCCTCAGGGGAAGCCACTTCAAGGACCACCGTGACACAGTGAATCCACAAACAGTAGGGTGCAGCTTCCTGCAGATCAAGCGTTTAGGCTGCCCCTCTGGCAAGGTCATCAAGGCTGCCAGCTTAAACACAAGGATCAAGGGAGAAAATGTACACTTCAGCAAGAAAGAAGCATGGGGAAAAAACTCATTTTGGTAACAGCTTACTGTTAGGCAAGTTCAAAAGATCTAACACCTGATGTCATTCAGACATCAACAGAAGGCACACAAAATTTAAACAATGAGCTTTTCTTTCTAATTTCAGGATCACTTCCCACCCTATCATACAATCCATTCTACTCATTTACCAGTTCAGCTACCAGAATAGTTGCTGTGGCCTGTATAACCCTCCCAGCAAAGCTCAGGGCCAGGAGCCCTGCTTACATGCGTGCTTATCTTCAGGAAACCTCAGCATACTCCTCTTTGCAGTTTTGATGCTCTTATACCAATTCTCTCAGTAACACACGTATTTTTGTGAATGCTTAGACTATTTTTCTACCCTCAATATTCCCATTATTGTTACATCCATGAAGGACAGCAGTGGAAACACAAGTAAAGGCTTAGCTTCCACCTGAATCACAACAGAGTGCTGCCTGTACCTGCACCTCCTCCAGACACAGCTGTGGCACTGCTGTCATTTTCACCTGCCAAAAGGCACAGAATGCAGGTCACTGAAATGATCACCACTTAAATTACTTCAGCTTCTTGTGATGAATAATCATTACAGAACAGTCAGACAAGAGCAGACTGTAGGAGATGTCAGTCTTAAGTCACAAACATCTGGAAGGCAGTAACTTTCTGCTGGTACACCTGCAGACACAACAGATAAATAGATACACTATGGTAGCTACTACTGCTAGGAAACTGTAGACAGATACTTCACATTAATGTAGGATGTCTCCACTCCTGTAGCAGAGGAAACTATAGTGGAAGAACTCACAGAAGGTAACAGTGAAGACATGACTTCATCACTCACCTTCTAAAATTACCTGTTAAAGATGTTGCTTACAAAAATGCATACAGAGGTGCTTTGTCAGAAGTCTGAAAACCTGCAGTATTCACTTCTCAGGGCTGTTACTCTCCTAACATCACTCAAAGATATGAGTATAGTAATACTAACCTGCTTATTCCCTTCAACAGAGAGTCAGGGATGTAACACTTCATAAAGAATTTAAAAGAGAAAGAACAAAAAGTAAGGTGCTTAGTATTACAGCACAGAAACAATTTCCACAAATACCAGCTCTATAATCTTTACCAGTGATATATTTTGCTATTAATTTCTGTATTTTCCACTGAAAACTGAAGTGTAAAATACTGACAAAGCATTCCATCACCTAGGCAAAACTGATCACTGCATCAACCCAATGGTTAGGCTTTTACAAGGAAATATCTGATAGTGCTTCACCAGGAAAACCTGCTGACTTCACAGCTTGTTTAGAGTTCAAATACAGTGAACTCAGCGATATTGATACACTTTGTTGTTTGTAGGTTTTTTATTTTATGTTGTATTTTCAAAGAAAATAAATCAAAACATGTAAACCAACAATAAAGGAAAAAGTCTAAGTCAAAAGCATCAAACAAGACATTTCAAAAAATAATGCTTGCAGATCTCTAATCAGTTTTTTTCAGAAACCTAAATAAGTAAAACTAAACACACAGTTTCTTGTTTGTGCAATGATCCTGTTCCAAGGTATCATTTTATTTACATTGTTTCAAGAATATATTTTATTCATTTGAAATACTGAATGAGGTCTTATCTACCTACATTCAGCTTTTTCTTTTTTAAATCAGTAAGTACTGCCATCAAGAGAAACTTGTATTCTATCAGTAATCCTTAACAAATAAAGACAGGATTTGCTGGACAAGCAATGGTCAAATCACATCACCCTCAGAGGCCAAAGAGGGAAAAACTTCAAGTGGAAAACACTTGAGTGAAAGTGAAAGTGTTGTGAAAAACAAGTAACAGAAAAGCAACCCCAAAGAAGAGAAACACCACGCCATAGCACAGATGCAAGAATAATTCAAAACTGAATTATTAGGGGTTATTTTTAATTAAAAGCATTCATGCCCAGGAAAAGCACACATCTGTGCGCTTACCAAAACACCCAGCAAATTATTTTCTTATTCTAAACTTGCAAACTAAAACAGTAGTGTCATGAACTACTGCACTCATCAAAACAAGACACTATTTTTAGAGCTTAATAGCAATTTACATATCAACACCTAATTATTTGATTACTAATCATTATCATAAACATTACCAGCTGCTGGGTTCTACCACTGCAGTTGGAAGGACAGACGATATAAATAAAAGAATACGTTCCCAAAATTTAAAAGAGAAATCTCAGTAACTCAGTTGGACAGTATTTTGGTTCTTCAGAAGAAGTAGAAGATCATAACTGGCAAAAAACATAACTAGTAAATAAAACAAAAAGAAGCAACTCTGTTCAGCTTGTTTTAAAGGTAAAAGATACTAAAGAAATCTATTTCTATAACTGTTTCAAAATCTACTATATATCTAATCTCTTGATTATTGTGGGTACAGAATCTGCAAGAGTGATCTAATCCCAGATTCTTCTACTGAGCTCAATGACTGAGGAAGAATTCCTTCTGAAGAGATAGCGAAGGTTCTGTCAGACTCCTCACTGTCCTACCTATCAAGGACACAGCTCAAGCGCTCCCTTTTATCTTATGCCTCAAATATACACTCTATAGAACAGAAGACAGACTAATGATTTCCAATATTTTATAACAAAAAGGTCCCTTGAGGCGAGTTGGTTGAACATCTCATCTTTCCAGAAACACAAGCGCAAAAGTCAGTAATTTCTGCAAACTTCTTGGATCATCAGAAGCAAAGACTATCCCAAGTGTCTCTCCCAAAGCAAAAAGCAAGAGCTTCCAAGATTGTAAGTACCAAGTAACTGTCTTGACTACATTAGCCACATATGAAAAGTCCTTGCACACCTCTTTTTTTGCCTTTGCAAGCAAGATGATCAAAAGACACAGAGATAAAGCCTTGCAGTAGTTTTCTCCCAGTTCTGTCCCACTGCTATAGCAGCAGGCAGACTAACCATAATCAAAGTAACCTAAGCAAAGCAGAGAAAATCAATACACTTAAGACATTAACCCATTATCACTGATATTATCGATAATATACATATTTTAATGAACAAATTAACATCTTCAGGAGTTCATGAACTTCAGAAATAGTCTATTTTCTTCAAATGATGACTGGTTTTCCTTCCACAGGAAAAAGTAGGGAAGAAAAACCCTCCATCAACTCATTTGCAACTTTTTTCCAGCAGCAGACTTCAGGCAGAGCACCCTCAAGGGGAGGTTGTTTTCACTTGTCCATTTACTGCTTTCTTCTTTTACTGAATGCCCAGATGAAAAGACAGATTTTCATGTCTGCTTGTGACAAAACCTGGTTTTATCTTAATTCAAAAGACAATTTATTACAGAGAGTTCAGAACATAAAAAACAAAAATGGAGTTCAAACTTAGCTAAGTACTGACTATTGCTAACTGTGTGGTACTTAACTGGGACACTTAAACTAAATAAAGAAGATTAAACCACTTTATCAAAGCTGGTTTAAATGGTATTATGTCTGAACTAGTAGTACATATTACATATATATCTATACCCTATATATTTATACATACTGAAAATATATATATATATTCATCTCTAGGCCTTGCAAGTTACAGTGTCTTTCAACTTCAAGGAAGACAGAAATGTTATTCTATCAGTAAAAAGGTGGCAGCAAGTTAGCCCCATTTCTGAAGAGCTGACAGCAGAGTACTGTAGTACAAAGAGATGTGGCAACCACAACATCCTTATACTTCCATGCTACAAAATTCTAAACTGATTTTGACAAAAATAACAGAGCAACTACACAAGAAGCCTTGGAAATGTTTCTGTTTTACACAGTTTTGTCCCTGAATTTCCCTATCAGCCAAAATAGGGATAAAGGAAACATTACAGCCTCATTTATCTCCCATGGACTTAAACAGTCCATGTAGTGCTTAATACACATTTTTGCTAACATATGAATCACCCCAGCTCTCTCAGCCTGGAGAAGGCTCCAAGAAGACCTCAGGGCAGACTTCCAGTAACTAAAGGGGACCTACAAGAAAGCTGGAGAGGAACTTTTTGTAAAAGCAAGCAGGGATAGGACAAGGGGGAATGGCTTTAAATCAGAAGAGGGGAGATTTAGATTAGATAATAGGATTAAGTTATTTTCTGTGAGGGTGCTGAGACACTGGCACAGGTTTCCCAGAGAAGCTGTGGCTGCCCCCATCCCTGGCAGCGCTCAAGGCCAGGTCAGATGGGGCTTTAAGCAACCTGGCCTAGTGGAAGGTGTCCCTGCACATGGCAGGGGGTTGGAACTGGATGAGCTTTAAGGTCCCTTCCAACACAAACCATTGTGTGATTTAAGGATACAGGGACAAAGCACCTCTAATGACTAAATCCTGCAGAAAACCATGTCACTGCCTCAAGATCCTTTCCAACGCTCTATAAAAAAAATGGACTTGTAAAACCATAATACCTAATATTTCACAAATTATACTCCATCACTCTTCCTTGTATTGAATTTCTTAGCACTCTGTCATTCTCAGAACTTCACATGCTAGCATTCCAACTCAAAAATGCTTAGTGATACCCAGAGAAGCTGATGAAAGTGGATACAGGGTTAAACCCGTAGTGAGACATCTCCAAAATATGCCTGTATCTTCCAGCAATTTGATGCTCAGGAGCTTTTCAAACAGCAAGTTTTAATACATGATTTTTTCTTTTAGCCTATTCTTGTCTGGATAAACGTGAAGTGTCAGTATTTGCAGCACGCTAGACAAGTTCACTGTGCATCCTCTGAAAGTGCATTTATTTCATCCGCTCTAAGATGGCTACCTGCAAATTCCTGAATATGATCTAGTTCTTGCATTGAAAGAGAAAGCAGACAGCAACTCTCCAATTCCTTCTCTTTAATACTTATGATTGTACACAACTCTCTCATATTAACTTTTTTCAGTCTGTTTTTCCCCCATCTTAAAAACTTTAGTTTCCTTGGACAGTCTGTATCAAGATCATCTCTGACACCTTTCTTCCCACCTTCCCAAGGCTGTTCTGTTCTCCGTGCAATGCTGGTACATAGACCGCATATGCTATCTCATACTATACAGAAATCAGTAATATAACTGTGTAACCATTTCCTTTGTTCTTCGTTCCTTTCCCAGTAACTTCTAACACTTGCTTAGCTTTTGTCTGAGCAATGACGTAGCATACTTATGCAGCTATTTACTCATCAGGTCTTAGCCTTGAGGGGTAAAAGTCAACACTGAGGCTACTGCTGCACACAGAAAATTAGGGCTGCCTTCCCCCAGAAAATTAGGCTTCTGCAGTTGGTTTTATTTAGTATCATACAAAAGTTGCAGATACGGTTTTAAGATTACCATCTGGGAGTAATTTGTATTCATGGCATTTTAAAAATATGCTGAACAATACAATGATGGTCTGTTTCTTGTTCAAAGAAAAAAAAAATTCACAAAATTCGACACAGCTCCCATACATATACATTGTAATCAAGCACATCCTATTGATAAAAAAAAAACAAACAAGCAAACAAACCACACCATACCAGATTTAGTTTCATTCTAACATCTCCAAACCAGTTTTTCTAATATTCTTCAACAAAGCTGATGAGCAGCATCTAAACCTGCAAGAACGCATTAACACTGACAGTTAGGACCTACGAAGCTGTATTACCACCAAAGACCTCTTGAGACATAACCTAACAGGAAGAAGTGTAGCCCCCACGCTCAAGATACCATTTCTAGTAGCAACTCAACTCTGCCAACACCAACCTTCACCCCTTTTCCTGGCACACCCTCGGCATGAATAAGTTCTTTCAACCCCAACTTCAACCTTTTCTCTATGAGAGTAGCTTTGGCTCATTGTTGCAGCATTTCCCCAACACTACTGTCACCAAACCTCCTTTCTCAGGTTTATTTTCCTCCCAAATTGAGACTTACCTGAACATGATGAGAGGTTAAATGCAAACTGATCGCCTTTTCCATAGACTGCAGCATACTTTATACCACAATCCAGTTACTATTAAACCATCACAAAAGTGTTTAATGCTACATCTCTTATTGCAAATTAACAGCATTTTAGAGATAGTAAGAAAAAAAAAATCCACAGATATCTGGAAAGACAAAGTTATACCAAAATTTTTAAATAACATCCTCAAAGAATACTTTTATTTCATGTTAAGCTGTTCATGCAAATAGAAGCAAACAAGAAGACAGGAAAATGCTTATTTAATAAACTACTCAAATAACTCCTGACATTGTAAAAAGCTTTTACAAAAAGCAACTATTTATCAATGTTTTTTATTCAGGCTGTCATGAGTGGGATCCCCAAGGATCAATACTGGGCCCCACACTGCTCAACATCTTCATAAATTATTTGGATTATGGGACTGAAAGCAGCCTCACCAAGTTTCCTAATGACACCAAACTGGGTAGCAAGGTGGACACGTCAAAAGAGCAAGACATCTTAAAGGCATATTGATAGAAGCTGAAGAGTGGGCTATCAAGAACTGTACAAAGTCTAACAAAGACAAGTGCAAGGTCCTGCATCTTGGATGACATAACCGAAGAGCCCAGTACAGGTTCAGATCTGTGCGGCTGGGAAGCAGCCTTGTCAAAAGGGACCTGGGTGTCCTGGAGGATAACAAGCTGCACAGCTGCACAGGGGTCAGCAGCATGCCATTGCAGCAATAAAGGCAAATTCAATCCTGAGCTGCATCTGCAGGGGCATCACTAGCAGAGATAAAAGATGTGAACATTCCACTCTGGTCAGTACTTGTCAGGCCATGCCCGCAGTACTGTGTCTAGCACGGGTCCCCACTATTGAAGAAAGACTTGGGCAGGCTGGTTTGAGTCCAAAGGAGAGCCATTTAGATCATCAAGGGGCTGGAGAACCTGGTCTATGAGGAAAGGCTGAAAGAGGTCTGTCTTCTCTCCCTGGAGAAGAGGCATCTAAAAGGGAGACCTCATCACAGTATTCCAGTACTTAAAGGCACCTATAAGGAGGAAGGAGGCTCTCTCTTCACAAGGAGGAAGCCACATGGAGATGACAAGGATTGACACCCCATCACTGGAGATTTTCAAGATGTAACTGAACAGAGCACCAGATAATCTCATCTAGGCTCCCTTTCCCACAACATGTTGGACCCCATGATCATGAGAGGTCTTTCCAACCAGGGCTGTTCTGTGATTCAAAGAGAGTTGCAATGCCCCAGACAGCTTGCTGTACAAGTGGCACCAACTGAGAAGAAAAGGTTAAGTAGGCTAATGGTGTCCTACATTTCTGATTCCAGTTAAGAGTATTTTCTGAACATCCAAGAGATTGAACTGAGCAAAGGAGCACTCTTGAATATATCATACCGCAGTTCACATAGAGCAAAAGACGTCTTAACAACAACAAACTTCTGCAGGATAGTATTATTCACTAAGTTAAAGAAATTTCCCTTCATCTGCTTGTCAAAAAGGCGAAAGCACAAAGTACAGCAGGATCACCCCACACTTCTTAAAATCACCAAAGGGAAGTTCTATTGTCAGGAAATGGTTCTACAACTGTGCAATCCTCTCTGTCTTCCTGCATTGCCTTGAGAAAAGCCATCACTACCACATAAGCCTCAGACTGTTCAGGCCATTTTGCCATTGCTTTTTTTCTGAAAATATCTTTGCCCAGTAAAATTTCGTTGCTGCTTACTTTGGCCTTCTTCACTCAAAACACCATCAGAACAACCTCATACTTTTTCCATAGCCTATCCTTCTCTTACACTTTCTTTCCATATAGTTCCACTCCTTAAACTTCAAAACAAGACACATCATCTACCTGATGTGCCATTTCCTATATTGTCACTCATTTTACCTACAAGTTACAACAAGAATCAGCAGCTTACTGCACAAGTATCGAACAACGGCATATAGACACATTTTAAATACAATGCACCAAGGTTAGCACAAGTCTCCAAGTTACCACAACTCTACCAGCAAAGCACCTCTCAGTGAGGGCCTCCCAATTCTTGTCTAATTCTACAGCAACATACAACCAAGCAAGTAACATTCTGCTCCACAAAAACTGGTTGTCCCAACTCTGTTCCAAGTTATTACTACTCCATTACTGAAGAGCTGTAATGGCGGGATGCCGCCTGTTTAGAAAATGCGGGCCTGGACAACGAGGAGGACAACTTGCTTTTTATGCCTCGTTTAAGGAAAGACAAACAGCTGGGGCTGTTCAGCCTACAGCAGAGAAGGTTAGGCAGCGGGGATGGTGTCATCAATATATATACAAATATCTGAAGAGAGGGTGTAATGAAGATCGATCCTGGCTCCTTCCAAAGGCATAAGCACAGAAACACACAGTCAGTAAAACACCACGCGGATCAGTACCACTACACGTGGCAAAACACATTAACTAGGGTTAACTCAGAACTAAGCTCCCGTTGCTCTCTGCAGCCCGCGCGCTGGGACAGAAGGGGCTCTACCCAGGGCGTCCCCTCCGCCAGCTGCCGCTGCGGGCAGGAGGCAGCGGCCAGGGCCGCCCTGCGCAAGCCGAGACCGCCCCGCACCCGGCCTGGGGGAGGCGGCATCCGGGGAAGGGGAAGGGGAAAGGAAGGGTCCTACAGCGTGCTCACCTTTGCCCGCTGCTCCCTGTGCGCCGCCGGGCTCTGCCCGCTCTCACACCCGGACGCCATCTCTATCCCACACCGGAAGCCAACCGCCGTGCAGCAGCTCCGCATACGGCGAGGCTGCAAAACTGTCGTAAACGGCGTCCCGGACAACGGCGGGGCGACCGTGGCTGGGCCGTTGCCAGTGCCGGCAGCATTGCTCAGCACCTCAGGCTTCGGCAGTGGCCGGCGCTAGCGCTGCCGGTCCCATGACAGTGTTTCCCCAGCTTCTTCCACAGCTTCAACACCAAAGGTAGCTTGTGGAGGGTATCATGGCCTCGCAGGTAAAGGTCACAGCAGGTACCGTGTAGCCTAGTACCCTACGTAGCTGAAGGGATGTGCCCGGAGAGAGGAAGAGAATTAAAAGATTCAAGCACTTGTAAGTTGCAGTTGGCCAACAGTGTTTCTGACAGAGCTGCTGTATCTCTGGTGAAGCAAGTGTTTATTTGAGACATGGTTTCTTTGGGATGAGATCAGAGCATTATTGTGTCTGACACCAAATGTGTTCGCAGTTGGCAAGTAATTATTTAGGTAAAGGTCTAGCAAGTGCTTGGGTAATTTGTTAGGTGTTTACATGGACAGTATGCAAACAAAGACAGTGTGCAAAGGGATAATGGTAATTTGATCGTGATCTCTGTGGCGGTAATAAATATGTAAATTGTATTTGCATTTTTGATCGATTTTTGCTATGACAGTTAACATCATCTCAAGAAAAACCTGCTGTAGGTCACCACTACGTAGAGCATGATAACTGATGGAGCTTTGTAGGCACCATTTGGAGAAGCAGCACATGAACCCCCTTTAGGGAGCCATTTACAAAGCAAACAGATGGATATAAAAGACATTCCAGCAGGATTGACTAATGCTATGCTCAGTCCTTAGCTATATGTAGCATTTGGTGTTATTCTTGGTATCTGTAACCTTCCACATCTTAATAAGGTGGTACTGTAAATTTTCATTTAAAAACATGTTTCCAGTACTCCTGATTTTAGGAGATAAACCATAATGCAGTTACACTGTAGAATCTCAAAAACTGAAGAATAGTAAAACCCAGAAAGCTGTTTTATAAACATGATCATCTGCTGTTGGGGTTTTTGAGAGCTGACTTTAATTCTGAAGTCAGAAATAGGGAAAGGGTGACAGAATTTAATCCTATTTCCTCTCCTCCTCCTCCAAGAGGAGGATTTTCCCAGAGGAAGCAGGCAAAACTGAAAGTTTAGTGTTATTCCCTTCAAGATCTTAGTATGTCTGAGAGCTCCTCACATGCTCAGAAATCTCCAGTGAGCCTAAAGAACAAGTCCTTGGTATTCCACTTTTAATGGTCAGCTGGGCACCTCTGTTCAGTTGTCTCATTGTCGGTGCCAACATTAAACACACTAATAAAACAGCCATGCTTCAGAGATACTGATCTTTGCTGAACTCCAACAGGGAGACACTGACCTTGCAGAGTCAGTTATGGTTTCCCATTTAATGGCACATTTTACACTTCCTCTGAAAGAACCTAATGACTCTCCAACTGACCTCTGTTGTAAACCTGCTGCTAATCTTCACTGCTTGCCTTCAGCACTCTGTAACTAAGTACATTTGACCAGCCTCTATCAATGTCTTTATAAGATGTCTCACCCTTCTAACATGTCCACCTTACCACCCAGTTTGATGTCATCAGCAAACTTGGTGAGGCTGCTTTCAGTCCCATCATCCAAATCATTTATGAAGATGTTGAGCAGTGTGGGGCCCAGTATTGATCCTTGGGGACTCCACTTGCGGCAGCCTTTGTCAAAAACATTGTGTCTGATGCTAGTGGCATAAAATGGTAGACCTTACTCAAAAATCAATACAATGACAATGGCTGGGTTATTAGGTGGTCATGCCTGAATTGTGCAGTGAGTATCTGAGCTGAAAAATGAGACAACTTTCTGCTGTCCATCCTAAAGAGTGCCCTGGCAGCAATAAAAAGCCCCCATGACACTGAGGATCCTGACAGCCTGCCTTGGAAAAGAGAGTTCAGCTTGCAATAAAAACAAATTATGAGAGTGCTAGATTGAAGAATGATTCACCTATTGTTCCATGTTCAATAGTAAGTCATGTGTTGTCTGCCCCTAAGAGAGGGTTATTTTGTTAACTTGCTCAGCTACTCTAAAAGTGAGTGCTCTCTTCAGCTGTAGTTCAGCAGACCAGGGGGATGAGGGTTAGAAACATCCATTTTCTCCCCACCTCAGCTTCACAACTATACTAAAGAAACTCTTTCATTGTGGAAATTCTTCAGTGACAACTACTACTAATAAATGTTTTGTGAGGATGCTGTTCCACATCTGAAATGACAACTTGTTCAGTTCATTTCTTGTGGGGCTTTTACATGCTTTTTGTTTCCTTTGAGAAGTCAAAACCAAAGAGTTTCATCAGATAGGAAGCTTACAGCAGGGATAACACCCATCCTGTCCTTGATTTGCTGGATGGATATAAGGAAGAAGTTCTTTACTGTGTGGGTGGTGAGTCACTGTAATGGGTCCCCAAGGAAGTTGTGAATGCTCCATCCCTGGCGGTGTTCAAGGCCAGGTTGGACAGAGCCTTGGGTGACATGGTTTAGTGTGAGCTGTCCCTGTCCATGGCAGAGGCATTAGAACTAGATGATGTTAAGGTCCTTTCCAACCCTAACTATTCTATGATTCTGGTAACACACCATTTTAGAAATCATTTCTTTGAGGGAAATGGGTGCCTGCTCAACCGGGGAGGTCCAGAGGTGCACGTGTCAGGGAGCTTCAAATCAGCTGCTTTCAAAATGAGACATAAATACTGACTCAGATCACCTGACTGGGGCAGAAATTAAAACCCTGGGGCTTTAGTTTGTCAGTCTATATGCACCAGATTAATGCAGTAAGAACTCAGTCTTGGGCAGAGCTTCAGTGCAGTGCAATGGGTTGGGTTTGGTTTTAAAGTGAGATTAAAGCATAGTTCTGCTTTTTAAAGGTAGGTCACTTCCAGAAGCTATGTTGTAGCCTAGTCCCTCAGGTGGTTATATCAGCCCATTGTTTACAAGAGCAGCAATACCTTAAGCTGAAATTACAGACACTCTGTACAGAGAAACCACAGCCTTCGGCTGCTCCAGAGGCCTTAGGCCTGTCTTTGCCTTTTCTCCTACTGTTGCTCAGTCCATTGCACACTCACATAGGCAACACGCAGCAAACTAAAGGAAGCTGCTGCAACAGTCCCATTTGGACTCCACAGCTGAAGTATCATAGGGAAGTCTCCTCCTTCAATTTCAATACAGAATCTAAAACAACATGGGGTTTGGAGCATGTCTTTCTCTAATGAAATAGTGAACACTCATGAAAAAAATTACTGGGACCAGTGAGGTCTTGCTGCATGGAAAGGGCCCCAAGGCACTCCAGCACTGTAATAATAATTGTAAAGAGAATTTAACTGCCACAGAGAGTGTCCATAATTGTCTCTTTGGGCAGCAACTTGAACAATTCTCTCCAATTTTCACCCCACAATTCCTCAAATTACCTTTCATTTTTCACGTTTTTTTAATACTACTTTGTTAAAAGGGAAGGGTAATTTCATATCCAATCCTTGGCTCAGCCCTTAACCAGAAATAGCTATAAATACAGAGTAAAGTGGCTGACATCCCAAGCCACCTAGGTGCAGCTGAATCCAATCTTAGTCTCAGACTTGGTCAATGATTTATGTCTAATAAAACAAATGTAGGAATAAGGAAATCCTTTTGTTGAGTCATGAGTTCAGACTAGATCCTCTTGCTTTCTAAACTCCTTAGAGAAGTCTAGGTTCAGCTGGATCTAGACTTAGTCTCATACCTGGTCAGTGGTATTCATCTAAAGGGTTAGAAGTATCATTTAGCAGCAATTTGCAGTTTTAAGATGAATCACAAGATTTCTAGCAACACTTGATTATTAAAGCTAATATACATGCACTTGCAATCAAATACGTAAACCAACACATGCATGCACACTAAGATATATGTGTGAATAATTATGCATATAAATATATATTCATATTTATACATATATATAAATGATCCTGTCACACAGGAATAGTGCCTTATTAATAAGGCCTTTATGCCTTATAAAGCCAAGCACATATTAGACAGGGTAGATGGGTGAGAAGTGATTTCTGCCCTGTATTTCCTCCCACCTGTTCCTCCAGGAGACTGCCTTGCTTATCAGCCTGGCCATATGTATTGACTCATCTGAGAGGATTATTTGGGAAGAGCAGAGATGCAGGAAGAGCTCTTGCCATCCTAACAATGTTCCTACTAGGGATCCTGGTGTGACAAGTGTAGCTGCGGCCTGCAAGCTGACTCCACGTCTTTCAGATTTTGCAACACAAATGCAAGAGAACAGGAGCAGTGCCATAGACTGCAGAATTATGTTTATTTAACCTGCAAGATATCAACAGAAAGAGACTAATCACGGTAATTCCTCTAACTCAAAACATACAAATAAGATAGATCTTCATAATCAACACTGATTCATTAAAAGGGATTGGTGCATATGTGTTTCATTGCAGATCACCTTCTAATTTACATCCTTGCCACATACAGCCTGAGACCCAAGAAATGTGCGCAATAAACAAACATGCTTTTTTTAGTGCACTGTTAACAGCACTGCCTCAGAAAGAAGAGTTAGAGATATTTTCTGTAAGACCAAGAAACAAAACTCAAGCCCATGTTCAAAAATATGCCTCCTATTCACTGACACAAGAACTATTCATGCGAGGCCAGGTTCGCTTTTAATGAGTGGCGTGCTAAATCACTGCTTTCATTGAACATGTTTGCAATGCAGAATAAGGTGATATGGGCTAGGAATATCTTAGTATGCATTTCAGTCTCTTTCCGTTAATTTTAGTTGAATACAGATAATGTGATGCTCTGACTCCCTTAGAAACATTGCTTCTTTGTCTGAGGCTTAAATTAAGCTAGACTAGAAGGAGACCATGTTACTTTTTGAGTAAGCAGAACAGGAAGTACTATAACAGTTTTCCTCTGGTCCATGTACCTGTGACACCAAGTCCAGCTCAGGGGCAGGATTCTTGCAGGTGACAGCCCTCTCTTGCCAGTGCCAGAGGTCTTAAACCAAACCACCTACCAGAACCAGATGCCTTTTAATGCTCTGTGTCCAGCTCTCTTTGCAAATCCCAGTCTACAAAGGCCAGAGCAGAGAATGCTGATACTGGAGGAGAGTCTAATTCATTTCTTGTAAATTAAAAACAATACCAGGCTGGTTGGAGGGCTCAAAAATACTTCCTGTGCTGTGTTCTGAATATGGATACTAGTTTCCAGTGTTTGCAGTAATTTAACTTCAAGACAATTTGAGAGGCAGCAATATGAAGGAAGACAGGGAACCAGACAGTTGGGTCAGGTGACGTATATCCTCTCATTCTGGTGGCCTGGTGAGATGAACTGCAAATAAAGTATCCTCTGATCCTTCCTCAGAATATGGGATGCAGAATGAGGAAAGTGAAATGGGAAGTAAATTTGCTGAGCAAAAATCATTAGAGTAGCAATAAAAAGATGAGATAGGAAGCATTCCTCAAATAAATTATGCTTTCTTGAAGGGCAAGACACCTTCAAGAAAAGGATCATGCTAGAAACAGGCTTTTCTGGTAAATTAAAAACAGCATAAGGCTAGTTACTAGTCAGGCTATTTACTAAAGGGCTTTATGTCAAAATTTCCCAGCCTGAGATATATAAAAAGAACTTATTTTTCAGGAACCAAGAATTGATCACAGAAAATTTATGTAGACTTAAAGCTCAATTGTTAAATTCATAGAGTAATTCCTTTAAGTTCTGTGGAAGTAAAATCCTTGGTCATGCTTGTTCCTCTGTGGTTACTTAAGACAGAGAGAGGGTTCAAGGACTCATCCAAAAACTGAGCAGTAAATGACAGTACTGAGGCTTCTGTGTAATCCACCCCCCAGAGGAGTGCAGACCTAGTGATGAGATGGCCTGTGCTTTGAGGCTGCAGGGTTCACATCTCACATAATTCCTTCACACAGAGCCCTTCCCAGGATGGCCAATATCCTTTTAAAAACCAGTGCTTGATTAAAAAAGTTCTATAAAAGGAGATGGTTAGAAGTAAAAAGATGCAGGTATACAAAAGACTGAACATATATATAGTCTTGCAGGGAGGAGCAAATAATCTGAAGAGGCTATTTGAATGGGAAATATAAAGTATTAGGATTTTCAAGGGACTTAGGCATGGCATTACTTGTGAATCAAGGGATTATTTCAGTTTTGTTATGTTAGGAAATACGAGGGGATGAGAGTTTTAGAGGCCATGAGGCCAGAGAGAGGAAGCATTCATGAAGGTGCAAAGATGGACAGCACACACAAACAAGGCCTCAGAGAAGCATGTTGTGCACAGAAGATTGATTTGGAAAAGAAGAGAAAGAAAAATAGCAGTTCTGTGTTGCTAGGTTTAGAGAGACCAAAAGAACATACCAAGACTATGCACTGTGCAAATCACTTTTGGAAAGTAAGCAAGAGACAAGGATTAAGAAAAAGAATTAACAACCTCTATTTCTCGTAATTGCCATCTTTAACTAGAAGAATAAGGCAGTGTGAAAAGCTGTGGAGCTTTGAAGATGGAAAACTGAAGGCACAATTTGCCTTCCAATAGCAGGAGTGCAGGATTCACTGTAATTGTTCTACAGAGCTTTAGATGTTGTCAGATTGCAACTTGAATGATTGCTGATGAGAACTGCAGCATACTGTAAAGGACTCTGTCTCCCTGAGATGAATGCTTTAGCAGTTCCTTGGCTGAAAGTTTTTACTTTGAATTCATCCAAGGGTATGAGAAGTCTGACATTAAGGTCAGATGTGTAAGCAGCTGAATGTGGTGAGAAACGTACCTCTCCATCTTCTGCTCTGCACACAGCATCAAAGATGAACAAGCTGAGGAGACAGGATGGCTCAGCAACAGACTATGAGCTATTTTTAAAGTTAATAATTTCTAAACTCTGTCTAGGCTTCAGAATCACAATGTCAGTTTTGTTCCAAATTCTGAACAAGACGTCACATGAAGAGCACAAAATCATTTACAAAAGTATATATTTCACACTAATTTATTCTACTGTCTTACACTTTGGTTTGGTAGTTCCCCTTTCAATTGAGATTTCACTAAGAATGTAAGACAAAGACATAACTAGGAATAAATACATTGATATTATTGATTGTTGTGTTAGAAGATTGCAACTTGTCTGCATACCAATGATAATTAGTTTTGCATTTGTGGATGAGACTACATCCATCAAGTTAAGAAGAGAGAAACAATGGCAGACCTTATGGAGTATATTGGGAGGAGGGAAGGGGAAAAGGGGAGAAAAGGGGAAAGCAGGGAGGAAAGGGAAGGGAAAAGGAGGGGAGCAGGCCAAGCAGAAATGCAGGCTCACTCAAGGACATACACAAAGTAATTAGAAATGCAGGAAGCTCAGGGAAGAAAAGCATCACAGGAGCTAGGGGAGGACAAAATTTCAAAACAAGAACAGATGACATTCTCAAAGGTAAAATGAAAGTCAGTGGAGATGAGGCCTCAAAACGTTGGCTAAGAAGTCTTAAGTTTACAACTGTCTGATAAGAGATGTACTGAATATTTTGCTGCTGACCTGAGATGTGGGCTTCAACATCAAT
The DNA here is from genome assembly GCA_009867235.2 of Psittacus erithacus. Taxonomy (NCBI): domain Eukaryota; kingdom Metazoa; phylum Chordata; class Aves; order Psittaciformes; family Psittacidae; genus Psittacus; species Psittacus erithacus. The sequence continues at coordinate 20,383 of WYDI02035455.1, forward strand.
ATCTTTTCAAGTTAGGTGAGATGTCTTAGTCTAGAAATCTGTTATTTAGTTGGTCAATGAGAGCATCATCAGGCACTGGAAGAAGCTGTCTGCATTCAACAAGCATCTCTTTAACAAGTATCTGGTGAGGAGGCAAGTGAGAGAAGGAACATGATTCATTTGCAGCCACGTGAGATGTCAGGTGTGGACTTTCAGAGCAGTTTGGAAAAAGCCATGCAATTCTGGTTCTGCCCCAGGAGGACACACATCAGTTAATGCAGGGCAGGTTATTTGCATAGTACATTAGGGTCCAAATGCTGCTGTTGTCAGTGTAATCACTTCATATAAAGCACATTAGCACACATGAAAGAGATTTGCAATGATGAATGGAATGTCTTTCCCTCTTTTCTCCCCAATAAATTATAGAAAACTATAGTGACACACAGAAAGTGATAATGACAAGAAATCCTCAACTGCAGCAGCAAGAAGTATACACAAAACAAAGCACACTGGAGACAGTAACTATTAATCTTCTTTAGTATTTCTAGACAAATCTCTACTGTTTTCTCTTTGCAAATGGAAATTGTTTCTGTGATATTTACAGGCATAACATATCTGAACTAGAATTCTAAGACTGAAACTCGTCCAGATTCTGTTAAATCTGAAAATCTTGTAATGTATGGAAAAATTATTACTTTAAATCTCCATAATGCTTAGGTTGGCTTACCATCAGAGAATGGTTTGGGTTGGAAGCGGCTCTAAAGCTCATCTAGTTATAACCCCCTGCCATGGGCAGGGACACCTTCCACTAGACCAGGTTGCCCCAAGCCCCATCCAACCTGGCCTTGAACACTGCCAGGGATGAGGCAGCCACAGCTTCTCTGGGAAACCTGTGCCAGTGCCTCACCACCCTTACAGGGAAGAATTTCTTCCTAATATCTAATCTAAATCTCCCCTCTTTCAGTTTAAATCCATCCCCCTTGTCCTGTCACTACATGCCTTTGTAAAAAGTCCCTCTCCAGATCTTGTCTGCCCCTTTAGGTACAGAAGCCGCCTCTTCTCTAGGCCAAACAAGCCCATCTCTCTCAGCCTGTCTTCATAGCAGAGGTGCTCCAACCTCTGATCATCTTTGTGGCTTTCCCTAGACTTGCTCCAACAGCTCCACATCCATCCGGGGAACACTTTGTACAAATTAGAACATTTGCTGTATGCAGTGACAGCTGCATGACATTAATTTCTGGCACACAGTTTCCCAAACATGCTCATTGCCATTTACTTTATATAGAGTATGTCTGAGCTCTGCCCAGGAAAAGATTTACCTATATAGCTGACTTTCAGAGGTTCTCTTCATCCTGCACACACACCAGCAGCTTCCTATTGCTCAGACTGAATACTGTTTTTCTTACCCATATTCAGTATCTCTGGCATTAACTTTAATTGTTACCACTGGGATCATGCCATTTAACCGATCACTGTTAGTTTCCACTCTCTGCCATCATGCTCTACTGATAGTATGCCGTAGTTTCTATTCATCGAGTTCTTCTGTATAACATGTTCTTACAGATTCTGTTTTTTCAGCTCCTGGAGGCTCAGAGATACCTTGATCAAATCATGAACCAGTCCTAGCATGGACAGATGTGAGAGACCTGGCTCTGTTTAGGCTGGAGACAAGCACCGCATATCACCAGCCAGGCCCGATTTGGACCCGTCATGCAGGTGCAGTATAAATAGTGTCACTCTTCCCAGAAGATCCATTACTTTCAACATGAAGTACCAGTGGCTTCTCTCTGCATTGGCATCGGTCTACCGATCAGTTTGTCAAACCCTCACTAAAATACTGCCTCTCTGAATAGGTCTGCAATGTGTCCAAGATGAGAATGAATTATGCTCAGCTCTAGACAGTTTGTTCCTGTACTTCTCAAACCACTGAGTACATAAATTTGGATAAAAGACCTTGCTTCTCCTGTACAGGTTAATTGCTTTCTCTGCTAAGAGCAGGCTGATGGTCTGCAGAATTAAAGGCTGAACACCTGGCAGATTCTTCTGAACTGTACATCTTCCTAAGTCTTCATCCTGCTATACATACCATCCTGCATCCTACCATGCAATAGCTTTTCCAGAAGAAAGAAACTAGAATGCTGTTTGCTAACGCAGCAATGTGTGAATTCTCTGTCTTGATGGTTTGTAATTTAGCTGTCACTTCTTAAAAAACTTATTATAAACATGGCAGTATACTTGTAGAAAATATGGAGAGATTAGGCAAAGCAAAGCTTGGGAGGGGGTCAAATACCATCTCCTGCTGTCTGGACCCTCAGTATATGTCTGCATGGATCCATGGAAGAACTTTTGAGCTTCGGCAGTTTCATCTGTCTCAGGCCTCTTTCCTCCTGCAAACCACCTATCTCATGGAATTTTTCCCCATGCAGACATCTCAGAGTTTCAGCATAGCTGAGAGGTGGGATCTGTGGCTTAAGAGAAGACACATCTCAGTCTGCCTTCGTCAGTGAGGAACACGCCTGAGGAACCAAGCCCTGTGTGAAATGCAAGCAGAGAGGAGCAGCCAGCTGCACCCACACTACACAAACGTGAAGAGCACATGCCACAGAGAACGTACAAAATAAGGCAGAAAGAAATAGGTATACAGACGAGGGGAGCAAGGAGTCAGCTGGTTGTGGGACAGGCAGTAGCTACTCATTGCATCACTGCAAAGGTCAGAAGTAAGGGGACAAGATAGTATGTACTATAAAAGCATACAGAAGACAAGGCAGAAAAGTTAACCCAGCCCATTCTGGAATTTGCAGAAATACGGACCCCACTAGCATGGGAAAATTGTAGGCTGTACATTCAGACCCCTCCCAGATTCACCTAAAATGGGAAAAAACAGACTAACCAGCCAGTCCCGAGGGTGAAGCTTGGCCTGCCTTAAGGGACAGTACTTGGGATGGGATCTTTCTGTATTGGCGTTTTATTTTCATGTTTGATAATCTGTAGAGATAGGACAAGGGATAATGGGTTCAAACTAAAACAGGAGAAGTTCAGGCTGGATATAAGGAAGAAGTTCTTTACTGTGAGGATGGTGAGGCACTGGAATGGGCTGCCCAAGGAAGTTGTGAATGCTCCAACCCTGGCAGTGCTCAAGGCCAGATTGGACAGAACCTTTGGTGACATGGTCTTGTGTGAGATGTCCCTGCCCATGGCAGGGGAGTTGTAACTAGACGATCTTAAGGTCCTCTCCAACTCAAACCATTCTATGAAACAAGAATTTACTTAAAATGAAAGTTTAAAGCTTTTTGTATTGTTTCTTGCACATGAATATTACTTCTTTTTTCCATATGCAGAACCTCACTAAAAACACACCCAAATGTTTCATCACAGATGTTGTGCACATAAATATCTCGAAAGATCACTAAACCCAGAAAACAACAAAACCAAAAAACCCAAACAAACACTAAATAGAAAAAAAAAACCAACAAAACAACAGGCAAGGATCAAACTTGAGACTTCTGTTGCTTGGTAAAGACTTGGAATGATCACTTGGAAGCTTCATCAGGAATAGGTTCTTAAGTAGATTCTGACACACTGACCAAGGGCTGACATATAAATCTATCAAGAATTCTTCCATCATATTAAAACTGTTGGAGACTTTCCAGAACAGCAAAGATTGCCTTTCCTACTGCATGCTCCTCTACGGTGACTTCATACAGCCTTGAGGAGCAGTACAAGAGTTCATCTTTACTCACTCTTCCAAGGCCAGTCCTCCAAGCTCTCTGAAGAGAGGCTGTGGTCTCCACATGGCTTTTCAGGGCTCTCACTCAGCAAAGCAACACATTGTTTTGTCCCTCACCATCTGCTGTCCTAAGCCTCTCCCTACTAAGCTGAACTTAAGCACTTTCAGGGAAACCCAGCCCCTGTGAAGTCTCAGGAGTTTTGTCACTGGCAATGCTGCACCAGGGTGTCAGCCTGAAGGACCTCTATGAAGTTAAGAGAAGCCCTCAGTGCTTTGCAGGTTTAATTTTTTGTCTGCCCCCAAGATAACAAATTGCATTGGTTTATACCTGGCTTTAAGCCCACAAATGCTCTGAAGCACTGGTTTTGTCAAGGCAGGACAGTGCAACACATCTGTCTGATGGAGGGTCAAGTAGGGTGGCCTGGTGGTCCCTGGAATAGGAGGCTGGGATCTAGGGGCAGTAACCCCCAAAGAGCCACCTCTGGCACACCACCAGATGTTTGCCTGCATGTGTCCACCGCTAAACCACAGGTCATATTTGGGCCAGAGCAAAAATTCCCACCTCCCCATCCTGGGTGCACTAAGGCACTCTGGGGATGACAGGGACACAGGGAAAAATGGCACAGAAGAGGCACTGGCATTCATAGCACAGGAAATGGCACACAAAGTTCTGCTTTCCCTTTATCTTCTAGATTGCAAGTGAATAACCATTTAAGCACATATGTTATTTAAATAAGGCCAAAAAGGAACATAATTATTATGAAAACTACCACACTGTGAAACCTGTAACATTTAAATCCAATTGTTGACCTTAAAGAGTTTGAGCTCATTTCATTTCCAGGAGGTAAACGGGATGACTACTGCAGAGGGCAGCTGTAGTGGCAGGTAATTCTGTGTTGTAATGAGGTTCTCAATAAACCTCTGCAATAGATTTTGTTAACATCTACCGGCTGTCCTCCCTTGTAATTTTCTCCTTCACCACTTGATTCCTCTCAGAGCATCCTTTGACTTCAGTCAAAGAAGTAGTTCATAACATTTCCAGGCCTTGGAGGATGTCAGACTTCTTTCAACTCTCCTAATGTCTTTGAAGAGCTGACACACTCCTGGACCGGTCCCTTGCTCACAGCTCTTAGGAATGCCAGGAAAACCCCTTCTGGTTCAGTTACATACTGCACATTCAACCCACACATCAGCATTGCCCAAAGCAGGTGCTCTCCATACCAGAACCTCCTTCCAGAACCAGGACCTGCTGAAATCCATCTGGGCTGCCTGGGACACGATGAAACAGGAGTGGTGACTGGGAGCCATGTGCCAGCACAGCTGCCTCCAACCTGCCAGTCTGAGGCAGGCAGGAGAAGGCCAAGTGCATTTAGCTGTCCTCCAAGTCCCCACATGATTCGGGATGGGGACTTGTTTAAATGCCATAAGTTACAGCAGCAATGACCTGCCTATACCATAGATATTGCTGCAACTATGGGCAATTATCAATGAAAAGGGCAATAAGGGCATAGCCCAGCAGTGCTGGGTTCCAGAGGCACCAACAGCCACTCACCCTGCAAAAGCTAGTCCATTATACTTTGATTCTGGAAACCCACTGTAGGGGGCACACTCCTTTGATAGCACAGGAGCTGTGTTAAATTGTGCTGGTCATTGCAGGCAATGGCAAAAATGGCCACTGTGAGTCAGCCAGCCCAGCATCAGTTCCCCTCTACTCCAGCTCTTAGTTCTTCTGAAGTACAATAAATACAACTTGTTCCACTGCTGACATTTCAGGGTTAAAACTATTTTGCAGAAAATTTGCATCAATATTGCCTTCACTTTTAATCTTTTCCCTGTTTTTCTCCAGGGGCATCTGCGCTGTCACCCCTGGCATCCCACGAGCCCTGGTGCTACAGGCACAGAGCCCTGCGGTCACAGGAGAGCAGGCGCTCAGCAGAGCTGGTCAGGGTGTTCCAGCTGGACAACCTCAAAGGAGCTGTCAACACTACAGTGAAGAGCTAGAGAAATCTGGGGAGTGACAGCTTGAGTTGTGGATGCTTCAGGGTCAAGGAAGAGAAAAAGGGCTCTGGTGTCCCCAAGCAGCTTTCCTATTCCCCTGGTGGAAATCACTATTACCACAACCAAAAGAGTAAATTCCAAACTGAAAGAGATCTGTGACCCCTGACAAACACCAAAACAGCAGGATATACCTTCAGGCAGCATTCTGACCCTTCAGCTAAACCGCTTCACTTGCCATTCGTTCATTCAAGTGGAGCAACAGAAGGGAGAGGTAGGCCCCCTGTCTTTCAGAAGCTCAACCCTGGCCTTACTGATTTCAACAGCCGGTATTTTCCCACTTAATCCTCTTCACTGTAATTCACATAAGTTAAATAAATACTCTGCAGAGGAAATACCTGAGTTTGGCCATTATTTAACACGCACACAGTACCAGTTACTGTTATTAAGTCAATAAACAATCTTTATTCTGCTATTTTAAAAGAGGTAATAGCTGCAGCCTGCATTAAAAATCCTTTTCGCATGGTAAAAACCAAACAAAACACCACATACAGTGGAGGAAATGCCACAAGCTACAACTTTTCTAGAACCACACACCAGTTTCCCTGATCATAGTAACTCTTTTGAACCCTCACACAATCCAGGGATCTGCACACTGCTTCTAGTTCCCCTTCACAGAACACATGGTAATAGCGGTGGAAAACAGGGCTGAGTTCTTGTGATTCCTTGGAGCCAACTGGAAACAACCCTGTATCCACACTTTCCCCTGTCTTTTTAGAGCCACCTTTCAGGTGCCAGGGAACCAGCAAATCCTGAGAGTGAAAGGAGGTTCGGTTAGTGTGAATGGGCAGTGTGGAGTCTGCTATGGGCTTTGCATCACAGTCTTTGTCCTTTGGGTCACTAAGGAGTTGGTCAGAACACACTGAGTCTTGACTGCTGCTATCAGGGAGCTGATCACGGAGTGGTCTCTGGGCCGTGCCAGTGTTAATTTCCTCCTCTTTGTCTTTACTACCATTCTTTTCCTTAAGGTATTTAGACTTCTGGTTTTTGTATTCTTGTTCCATTGCCCAGACGTAAATGAGTGCTGTTCCACCAGGTCTCAGAAGCCGGGCTAGTTCACGGAGAGTAGCCAGTCTCCTCTCCTAAAAAGGAAAAGTGGAAGTATGAAGCTAGTACATAAAAGACAGGAGAACAGAATGGCAGCAACTTCGCTTTACTGTCCTCCCCAAGATACAATAAAAATTAGAGGAACTTTTTTCCACTGTTCATTTCAATTCATAGCATAGTCTATCTTCCCAAGCACAAGACTAGAACTCCATAGTCTAGAAGCTTGTTACAACAGAACAGCTCCTGCCAGGAGAAGCTTACACAGCCCAGAGATACAGCAGACTAGTGAGTACTGTCCCATTTGTTTGAAGATGGACAATGAAGGCAGAAAGAAAAAAAAAACCACGAGATCTGCTCAAAATCTGAGGTGGGAAGAATACCTCTGACTGTCAAAGCAGAGCCCCCTTCTCTAGTGACATTAATTGGGAGCAGATGAAAATACAAACACCTAGATCAAACAGCATCTGACAAGCAAAAGAAGAATGTAGTCTTAAAAAGCAGCAGCACAGCAGCATAACTCTGCTCTGACAACTGCTTATACCAAATGCAAACCTTTGATTTCTCCTCATTTTGTTATTCCCTTTTGCTTTCATGAGCCCAAACCAGCAGTTTTTAGTAGCATTAGTAGCTGTGCACAGCCATACAGCAGTACAGTGGAGCACAGAGAGGGGTGACTTACCGCTGTTGAGAAATGGTGGATTACAGCAATCGAGATGCAGGCGTCACAAGAACCGCTGCGCATTGGCACCGACAGCGCATCGCAGACAAAAGCCTCGAAATTTTTCTCTCCACAAATATCCACCAGGTTTTTGCTGTGGTCACAGCCAACCTATAACGAAGTGTTTCATTAGGCTTTGCGTAAGAGGATAATTACAAGACTGGAAAATGATTTTCACTTGATGCTTACAGTAATAGAGTCATCACAGTCTCCTACTGAGGTAACACAGTTTAAAATAAAAACAAGAGCAAGTGTGAGAAAATGGCTTTAAGAGGCATATATGGTTCCCAGGTGTGGACTAAAAGAAAAAACCCTGATGCTTTAAAACAAAGGTGGCAGACTGGGTATAAGACAGCTCACTGGAGCACCCTGATTTTGAACCAGCTTAAGACAGAACAGATTCCAACCCAGCTTCTCAAAGCTGTTTCTTAAGGTGTCCTGAAACCAGCAAAACAAGAGGTGACCTAAACTCAGCACTTTCTTTTCCTTCCACTTGCCATTTGTAACCTGACAACATCTGAAACAGCCAAATACTGAACTCACAAAAGCTGAATGTGCAACTTCAAAGGACAATCTGGTGACTTTGGTGGCATCACTGGAGTATGTGGCACAGTTTCACCATTTCAGTATAAATAAAGAAGTTCCCAGGTACAGCCCTGTTTGCCTCATTATCACAACCCACAAAAATGTAAGCACAGTATCATTTTCTGAGGTTCTGTACAGCTGCAATGAAGTGACCTCTAGAAACCATGCTGGAACACCTCATAAAACATCTCTTTTTTTTCCCCCTTTGAACCTTGCCAGTGTCCAGGTCAAAGATGGTAAGAAAAGTTTTTATAGGCTTGCATAAATCCATTAAATCCAAACTGAACAGAGTGGGGTATGTACCACCCTCATTTTCATGTCTGTCACATACAACGAATGCTCAAACCAAAGCCCTGCTAACAAGATGTATACTGAACTCAGCTTGCATGAGAATATTAAATTTATTTTTGTTTTCAACGATCAGCAACAGGCAGATAGCAGAAAACAGATTCAGAATCCTAAATATTTACTGATGACAATGTTTACTGCATCTGACACAGAAAGAATACTTGATGCAAGAAGAATAGCAAACAACTTCCTAACACCCTTCCAGTATCTGAAAGGGGCCTATAAGGATGCTGGGGAGGGACTCTTCATTAGGGGCTGTAGTGATAGGCCAAGGGGTAACGGTTTCAAACTTAAACAGGGGGAGTTCAGATTGGATATGAGGAAGAAGTTCTTTACCATGAGGGTGGTGAGGCACTGGAATGGGTTGCCCAGGGAAGCTGTGAATGCTCCATCCCTGGTGGTGTTCAAGGCCAGGTTGTACAGAGCCTTGGGTGACATGGTTTAGTGTGAGGTGTCCCTGCCCATGGCAGGGGGTGGAACTAGATTATCTTAAGGTCCTTTCCAACCCAAACTACTCTATGATTCTATGATTCCAACTTGCTCTGGTAAGTCAACCCAGCAGAGACAACAGTACTGCTAAAATAAAAAAAATCTGGTTTGCAATGATTAATGAAAATATGTTTATTTTCCATTATAACTTTTCATGTTACCAGTCCAAATCATTTTAGCTTTTAGTCTTCCATCACAGTTTTGCAGAAAACCAGGATTCTGTTCCAGTCATATGTCCTGAAAGCTTCCAGGTGAGCTGCTTTCTAGTCAGGTCCCTGACTTCTGGTCCAAAGTAAACGAAACAGTTGTGAAAATGCCAACCTGACAAACCAAGATAATCCTCCACAAAAGCAGTACTATGAATATGCACATATTGCCCTGCCAATTAGCATTAAACAGACCTGGTAAGATCAATCCTAGCATTGCCTTCTTCCCATTTATTCCTTGGCTTCTCTGTGTTTACCGAAGCACTGAGCAAGTAGTGTTATTTATGAATTAAAAAACAGATACTCTTGTTTACTTGGAAGAAAACATAAATCCCTGCCATTTCATACTGGAAGCCAACTGAGGCATCTTTTAATTACTCTCATCATGGAATGGGATTTAGGTGACAACTTGCATGTTAGAGATTCCACACCTCATTACCGGTGCTTTCAACTACTTAGGCAATTAAGACATTAGCATTCAGTATTTAATAAAACTCAAAGGACCAAATTCACTGCTGGGAGACGAATACTTGCAACTTCCAGCGGCAACAAGTTTTCCTACAAAGAATTGCTTTGACCCTGTGCATCTATAGTAAAACCAGGCTGGATAAGGGAACTCAATCATTCCCTCCCAAAATGACCTTGAAAAAGACTACACTGTATGTTGATGAAATCCAATGAACTGAGAATGAGAACAAAGGCATGGCTGCCACAATGTGAGCTCCTCATTTGCATCTAAATTATATCAAATAATTATGAAGTCAGGCGTACTTGTATTGTCAGACTTATTAAAGTGACTCTGTATCCAAAGCAAAAAGATTCTGTTTCATGATGAAAATGGAGATCTTAAAATGGATCACTTTGAACACCCAGCTGCTCTAAAATAGGCATATTAAGCTAAAACTTAACGTAGTTTTAATATAAACATCATAATAGGTGCTATGTATATATGCATAAGCGCTGAACACAGGGAGTCATTGCAGATCTGCCTGGTGCTGAAGCTAAGCAAATGTAACATCCTCACTAGAATTATCTCTGAATATTTTAAAAGAATTATCACCACATTCCTGTATTTTCTAGTTTACAAGAAATATGCATTCATTAAAAACCAAAATACATTGGTTTCAGTCACTTAGAAAACAAACCAGCACAAAGCAGCCAACTTCAGTGGCACAGTGCCAGCTTACAGCTGGAAAATGAGCCTGCGATTCTTACAATTACACAAAACTGGGGCAGAGACCCTAAACTCAACTTTTCACAACTGCTACTGATTTCTACATTCTGAAGCTCACAGAAGCTTTGATGTGATGAAGCTTCATTTACAGAAAACAGTTCAAAGGACTTTTTTAATTTAGAACAGACTTAGTTTTAGCTAATTAAACAAGTAATCAAAACTTCATTTTTTAATCTCAAAATACAACTGAAATGCTTTAATTTTTGCCAGTTCGTAACTCTGATGTTGATGCTTAGCACAGGATAGTGCCGAAGGGGGGAAGAAGGTAGACAATTTTTGTTAGTTCATTGTCCAAACCCAACAGAATCAAGTACCATCTCCTGGAGAGCCATACATTTTAAGGTTCCCTGTTTCTTATTATCTGTGAGTCCTCTCAATCTTTCCTTATACCTGTTTTCCCAGTTTTCAAATCAAATTCCTTCTTCAACCCCTGATTTCTTATGTGTATCTCAAATAGCACTGTTTACTATTCAGCTGAATCCACTTTTTAGTGGGTCCACCTCCCCACAACTTGCTCTACACCTTTTAGTATTTCCCCAAAAGAGGTTGGCTTCCCAGGTTTCTTGTAATTTACTCCAGACAGCCATTCCCACATCCCTGCCTTTTTGGGGAGTACCTCCATTCCTCTCTTCACTGCTTTTTTGTGATGTGGATAATGGCTCACAGGAGCTCCAGAGTGGCCACTGGTGACTGTACTGGGGCTCAGAATCCACTTACATCTTTAACAGGGCTTTCAGGCACGGACTTTCATTGTATCTGAATAAACAATACACCCAACTGTTGCATCAACTTTTAAGTCAGGAAATCTGTATTAGTATAGAGGCCTGTCACTCTGCAACTAGAACCCCAGCAAACACAAAACTTACAGAAAAGGCAAAAGCATGTCATCATCCTGGCATACAGCACCTCCTCCTTAAGGTGCTGGTAACACAAACCTTTAGACTAAGAGAAGTATCAAAGAAGACCAAGATACAAATAGGATAAGGGAAGGGAGAAATAAACATAACACCTGTGGGTTGTCTGAGTTTGCAGCAGCTCTGTACTGGCTTCCTGAGAATGGGGTAACACAAGCAGATACCCCATTCTGCTCCTTTGCATTCCCAGGCACTTTCACCTCCACCATTTCAGCCAGTTTCATATAATCTCTCTCATGCAGTGGTTTGGAATAGATCATTAGGAGGCAAAAGGCACCAAACAGTTTGCTTTGTAAACTTTGTAAACTGTGCTGCAGATCTGCAAGAGATAAATCCCTTTGCAAGCTCAAATAAAAGACCATAAAAAGGTCACTGCTGCCCACCATGATATATATTTTTTTTTCCTACATTATCTCATTATAACTAACTCTGCCTTGTAGAATTAGCTCATTTAAGTATCTGGAAACTTGATTGATTCAGCACATTAGAAACTGATGAAGAAAACGACATCTAATTCTGAAATCCAGCCACCAAATGGAATTCTGTGGCTCCCTGGAGAAACACCCCAGCTATAACTAATAGCATGAGAGCCTCAAGGAATCAAATTACATTCCAGCAAACACACACATACGTAGAAGAAGAGACACCAGCACAGCTACAGCAAGACAAACGAATCTCCTTGCTCCAGCTGGTCTGAGTCAGGCCTTTAGCATTCCTTTCACGTAGTGTTTTGCTCTGCAATTGCATACAGTCGGGGCGCCTGTGGAAGTGCTATGGCCTAAAACCTGAAGTTCATTTCTCAATAATAAAATATCAGAACGAAGCTGAGCAATTCAGTGTTTATTCTGGTTTTGCGCTGCTGTTGCGCAGTTCCTTCTAAGCAATTTTTCCACATCTTCCATCATTTTAATGGCTCCAATTTATTGAGAGAAAAGGGCAGGAAAGGTTCCTCTGCTTTGCCCTCTGATTCCTAAGAGCAAGTGAACTTGCTCCAGGTGTACCTTTAACAATTAGGTTTGTCCTTCCTGCTTTTTACCCCCTACTACTAAGTCCTTTGGATAGGAATCTGTTCTCAGTCAACAGGGACTCAGTGACACTAAAACCCATCCACCATTAACACAACCATACTGCAGCAAATATTCACCTTCCCTCTTTCCCATACCCTGACAAAATCAAACCTGCACACAGTTCCAGTGGATCTCAGTTAGTACAATAATGCAGAAAATGAAGATGCATCTCTCACAGCAAAAGGGTGTCTTACAAGGTCATGTGAAATACAAGCTACATTACTGATTACCATCGAATGACACACATTACAGAGAGAAATGTCTGTATTAAAGCAAACCATTTTGGTTCCTGTAACGCCATCACTTTTATTCCTAGCATCAGTACTCTGACAACAAAGAATAATTTCTTTATCTACCCAATGGCATTTTAAGTTGTAACTGGATTTCCCACCAGTTTACCAGTTCAATTAAAAGCATAAACCACAAAATTGGAAGGCTTCAATGCCCTTCACTCACACCCTGGCCCTGTAAGGATGCTGAGTGTTCCTGTGGGGATTCACACATCACTACACCTACCTGAAGGCTGGAAACTGTGAGGCAGAGCTAAGGCTCATAAAAACTGATGAGATATATTGCAATGATGTCAACTGCCTTGGGAATGAAACCCTTGTGGCAATGGGGGGATGGGTAAGGCTGAACCGTAGCATTCTGCAAAAGTAAAAGCCCTGCTTATAGATATGAATATTAATCACTTAAATTCACTTAAGTATAAAATCACTTAAATAAAGTGTTAAAACAATTTTCCCAAATGTGGTTGGGTGGGAAAGGGATTGTGTAAAAAACAACCACAAAGCCATTTTTCTCCTTTGCATTCACTCAAATAATAAAAAAGCTGGATGTGACAGAAAAAAGAAAAAGTAATCTGAAACTTCATTAAATTCAATCTTTCTCCAGTCTTTGCCCTAATTACATCAGACTTCGATTCCATCCTCACTCAATCTGACTCTGTCATGAAATTGCTGCTTCTTCACTGTGTCAGATAAATGCAGCCATTACAGTGCTGTCATTTTCATTGAGCGCAGATGGACTTACCATGCATTTCATTGTCACACAACAATACTCAAGTAGATCAGGCTATGTGTAATCATCCAAAGAAACTGAAGCAAATACAATAGTATAGGCCACAGTGGAGACATTTTCAGACAGTGCCTGAAGATGAAAACCATCAATAGAGCTACCTTAGCTTTGATCTACTATCATTAGTGCTGCTACTTAAACTATCCTATCTAAAAAAGTATAGTAGACTTTAGAGCACATTGCTTGCCTCCAGGAAGTACTTGCCTCAAGTTTTCAGTATTTCTGAATCAAAACACTCTGAGCTACACAACTATACTAACAGCACTCTACCCACCCCTAAATAACTCCTAATTTCACAGCACTGCTTTATTGCTTTTTTCCCAGTGGGGTCCAGGCTAAGAGCTCCAGTGCACTGTGCATAAAAGCCTACTAAGAGCCACAGCAACTGCTGTGAGGGAAAGGCTGCAGTATTTAAGCCTCCCCCTGGAGTTTATGCCCCAAAGTCAAGAAGAGTAAATGAGGAAGGAAACCGATGCCCTGCTTCTAGGGAGCACTACTCTTATCCCATCAGTTTACCTGATATACAAAGCATGTTCTGCAACCCCTCACCCTCAGCTGTGTGCATAGCCCACAGTAAATGGAAATAACACAGCCCTCTTCTTGAGATACCTTGTCAAAAGCTTAAAATATCTGTAAAGATGATACAGATGCACTCTTCTTTAACCACGCTTTGGCTGACACATAAAAATAAATATAGTAAAAAGAAGGAGTTCACATCCATCCTCCTGAGACTCAGTGCTAGCTTGCAGATGAAAATAAGCAAATGTAATGTCTAGACTCTAGCTCCAACCAAGAACAACTCACTGTCACCAGCAAAAAATAAAACACCAAGGAAGGCCAACTGAATGAAGCTATTCCCAGATCCTCTTTTTAAAAGTGCCCCAACTGCTTCTTTAAGTTTCCTCCCTTTCACTGCTGCTTTTCACGTTTTGGATTTCTCCTGCAGGTACCTATGAAACGAGGTAACTCCTAAAGTAATAAAGGAGAGGGGCTGCTTTTCCTCTGACTGCCAGTAGATCTTTCTTTCCTTAAGTTGGTTAACAGTGGGCTCTCAAAACAGACCGGTGCGGGTGATTTCTGAACACGTCGTCTTGCAAATTTCACCTTAAAAACCTACCACAAACCTACACAACAGCATTTTACTAAATTCAGTCTAGGACCAGTGACCTTCATGGTACCCTGATAAACACTTCTCCTCTCTAGTTAGGTTTGCTGATTTTTCTTACAGAAGAAATGAGTGAAAGAATGTACTGAACATTAATAATTATGCTCAGGCTACAGCAGTCAGGCATCAGCATGACTACTTATAAATCAGTTGATTTTGTTCTAGTTTATAAGAACAGTAATGGAAATAAATCCATTACTAATACAGACAATGCTGTATTAGCAATATAAAACTTATGGTTTATAGTGGAATATAAATAGCAGGACAGAAGCTCCTGAGACAGACAAACAAGTCTGACTTTTATTATTAATAATGAATGTTTTGCCTTACACAGAAGTTTTCAAGCCTGGTGGATTTCAAAGTGTTTCACAGTACAAGCACATGAAAGACTGAGACAATTCTAGAACAGGGGAGCGCAGATACCATAATGCAAACCTCTCGGATTTATTTTGGGTAAAAAAAATCAGGAAGTTTGATCCTTGCAAAAAATTCTTTGAAATATTTGCAATACAAACTATCTCTTGGTTCATATTTGCACGTGCTTCCTACCTCTCTGATACGAAAGAAGTAAAACTGCTCTAAGTACAGACTGAGACAGTGAATGTGATAGAACATCAGCAAGAATGACGTCGGAACTGTCTAAAAGTGAAGAGAGTGAGAGAAAGGCCAGAAATCTGTGCTGAAGTTGAGAATCCCCCACGAATTTTATGTTGTCGTATTTCCTGGGCCTACGCACAGAGTCAGAGGTGGGACAGTCAAACACAACATCATTCACAGATGAGCCTCATCACCAGATAGAAGGGAACTGAAGAGGATATATGAAAAGTAGTGCTGCTGGAGATTTCAGGGACATGTACCTTGCATTCCTCACCCACCAGTCAACTGAAAAACTAGTTGGAAGCATTCAAACTGTTTACCCGTTTTCCCTTGTAATAAGCTTAAACACAACAACATAAAAGGCTAAAGCATCCATTAAAAATGTTCAATCCAGAACACCCGTTACTATTTATTTTTTTTTAAAATTAACATACTTTGACCTGCAAAGCAAAAGTGGCTTTGAAAAAAGAAGGGTAATGCACATAGTGAATGGATGTGAAAACCTAACACAACTGGTAATCAATCTTGGAACAGGAAACAGCTTTCTGTTCCTGGCACTCTTCCCACAAGTGAAGCTCCAACATGCTACAAATGCATGATGGAATAAACACTAGTATCAATGTAAACAAAGGACTAGCTACTACTTACCATGTATAAGTCCTCGCTGATGCCTAGATACTTTCCATTGCCACAACCAACATCAGCCACTATTGATCCTTTTGGTAGGGACCTGAGAAACTCTACAATTTGGGGCCATGGGCTATGCCTAGTACTGCTGAAGTGTGTGGCTATCTCTTCATACACCCTGTGTACATATTCTTGCTCCAGCTTAGAGGCCTCCATCTCATTGTGAGGAAATGAAGGTTGTACCCGGCTTTGCTGTCCTTTCTGGCTGTCACAGACAGATGGGTAAACTAGATATAGCAACAGATACACAAAAAAATATTTTGTTAAAGTGATTCCTTGTTAATTAAACTTATTTAGCAAAATAAAATTAAAAGTGAAACATTAAAATGCAAAAAATGCTTCATTCCTCCTTTACCTTTTAAAAACTGGAACGCAAATTGAACTGCAGAAGTGTTTTGACTTCTTTGGAACAAGCAACCTGCCCACATGTACTACTGGCTGTTCGCACTGATCATTCACCCTCCTACATTAACAAGGTTTATGTTTTCAAAACTGAGACAGTGCCCATAAGATCAAGACCTTGCTGCAATTCAGCCTCTGAAATTCGCTTCTGAGGGCACAAATGGACTTCAGTTCCATGTAATCATTGAGCCACCTGTCTCCTACATTCTGTCCTGCCCTAAGGCACTTACATGGCTCTATCACTGCAGATCCGACTGCTTCTCCTTCTCTAATGTACTTAATTTCACAAAATTGCAGTCCTCTTCACATAAAAAACAACCAAAACTGACTGGAACATGAAGAATAGTAGCTATTTCTATTCTGTTACATTATTGCAGAACTTGAGGTCCCACCAGAAATGCAAGATACCAGATTATTTGCCCAGCTCTGGAGCAAGCCAAATGCCCTCCTGTATAGAGCAATCACACAGATGCAATCAACTCCAACGATATAGTATGCCTAACCTCAAGCTGTTCAGGAATGGTACCATAACTGCCAAAACTACCCAAAGGTAAAAACCGGTTGGCTAATAAAATGCTTACATAATGGCAATAAATAACAATTTTGACTTTAAGATCACCTCAAGACACTTACTGCAATTGCAAGGGCTTTTCCTCACTTTCCTGAATGTAAATGATGTCCTTGTTTCCCTTCGATTCAGTGTTAAATCTCCAGCATCAGCAGTGACTGTTCCAACTTTCTGTCCAAGCTCAGATGCTTGAATGACATCGTATTTTCGGGGTGTAATCCTAAAACAAAGTAACGCAAAATAAAAGAATAATTCAATTTGCATCAGGAAAAAAACCCCAATCCATCATTATAAGGCAGCAATTCTTACACACTGTGACATCTGTGATTATAACACTATTTAATGTACGGCTGCTTTTCAATTTTCAACTTATTCAATTTCAGATGAAGAAAAAAGTTGCTGACAGAAACTAATGATGTCAATTAAAGTGTTATTTGATTGCAAGTAATTACATTTCCCTCCCTTCCTTTCCTTCAACAAAAGTTTGACTTTATTTTCCTAGGACTTTTTTTTTTTTAATATTTATTTTCTATAAAAATATGTATTTGCTAAAGATAAAATACACTACTAGAAATGGTGGCTGTGGGTATAGAAGAATAGAACTGACTGAGCTCTACATTAGCAGATTGAAGTTTCTTGTTGCAAATAGGCCTCTCCCGTGAATTCTGCTTTGCAACAGAATGCCTTTTCCATTTACTGACAACAGAAGATGCAAAGAACGCAGCACTCCAGGAGATTTGCTAAAATGCCTAAAGGGACAAACTCTGCTGTAGATCTTTCTTGATCAAAATCTATCAAGCAAACTGGGATCAGAGTTGCTTGAGCTGCTTTGGGATTTGAGATGGATCTTAACAGAACAGAAAAGCAGTTTGCAAGGACAAAATTCGTGAGACAAAAGTGATTTGGAACTTTCCTGGGGTGACAAAAATGTCAACTAATTTTATTAAAAGTTTTACATAAAAGTACCAAACTCAGGAATTTTTAATAGCTCTACAAATGAATCTCTCTCAAAACTGAGAAAAGGAAAAAGACAAAGTACAGTGTGAAACACAACATGACAGAAGAGAAACAGCTGCACCCACATGTAGCTTCTCATCACTTGCACATGGAAAAAAGTAGATACTCTTGGGACAAATGAAAACTCATCAGGGAAACAGCTTAGCACCTCAAAGCTGTTACTGTCACACTGAAGCACTTCTTGAACTTACGTCATCAAGCAGATTAATAATGAAGTTTCCTCAAGAAAAATAAAACAAGAAAAAACATCTCAAAGGAACTGGCCTCCCAGTGAGGCCTCTTCAGAGCTGCTGACTCTGGGGGTCAGGTACAAAGCACCTGACCCCCAACAGAACATGCTCTCACTATAAAACTGACTTCCACATTGGTTAGCCAAGTTTAACCGTTACAGGTTGAGCCAAAAGGGAAGTTGGGGCTTGGGGGAAGTGTCTTTATATCTTTAAATAAAGCAGAACACTTATCTCAAATTTCCTCTGGAACCTTTCTGCAGGTCACATGAAACTGCTGACCAGTGGCTGTGCTTAACCAAGAAGAATGATCCAAACGCTGAGAGGCAGCCTGCAGCCTGATCAGCATTCCCGTACTTTGCTGTAAGGCATCTTTCCCACTGCAGGGAAACTGATCTCTAACCCAGCCACAGGAAAAAAGTCTGCAGGTCCTTTCTGTCCAGAAATCGGGGAGCAGCATATTGATGCTCCATCTAGACGTTGCAAAACAGAGACACGGAACAGCCCCGAGAGGAAATCTCCCAAAGTCAGCCATGGAAAGGATGGGATCTAATACAGAATTGCCTTGTTCATAGCAGATAATGATGCTATGATGAAATAATCAGTTGAGGATGCCCAAAACTCCCTCTACAGAACTCAAATACTGAGTTTGCAGGTTCTCTATTCTCCAGAATAATTCTAAAACTGAATCTTTTGTTCTCTAATTGGACTTCTGAGGAGCAGATAAAAAGGCATCCCAAGTGATCTTAAATACATCCTGATGTTATGTGTGCAAGTGAATTAATTGCACTCACTGGACAACTGATCTTGTGGATTACAATAGTATGCCTCACTGGCATAATGGAAAGCTTACTTCAGTTGAGTATATTGACACACAATTGCTTTTAAAAATATACAGAAAAGCTATTTTTAGGAAAGGTGGATTAGCATTGGGACAGGCATTTATACATGAGTAGAAAGATCTGGGATCATCATTTTAACTCTAGTTTACACCACTGGTTCTCAAAAGACAACTACCACTTGAAGGTACAAGTAATGATCTCATTCCAGTTGCTAGAAGGCAGATTATACTGCCCCAGCTTGAACAGCTGCTGGCAAGCACTGCAAGTGCTCTGCATGCATCTTTCCTTCTCCTGGAAGTCTGGCTGCCCAGGGCCAGCTTAGGAATAGCAGAGCTGGTGGCCTTGGAGAA